>JANHFX010019491.1:0-53095 GCA_027560015.1 Chloroceryle amazona
CCGGATTCAGGAACACGGGATCAAAGGCAGAGTGGACAGAGTCCTCCTGGGATGCCCTGAGGAAGGAACCGAAAGCGGACCTGAGCCAAGCTGACAAAGTGGGCCAAGAGGGGAGAAGAGACACAGCCCCTGCAGAGCTTTACAGTGAACATGACGTCTGTGGGCTGGAATAACTCATTGGTCAGTTTGGGGTCACCTGCCCTGTCCGCTCCTCCCTGCAGGTGTGGCCTTTTGCTTTCTGCACCCCTCAGTGTGTATCACAAGATCCAGCAGTGGCCTTGGTCTGCACACCAACCTTGGCACTGACTCTGACCATGGGGTGTTCTCACTGCTGGGAGCAGACACTGTCTGTGAGAACAGGCTGCTGACTGCAGACAGTGCCATTAGTTAGAAGAACTGAGCTGAAAAGTAAAATCACTGAACAGAATTAGTTCTGTTCTCACCCAAACCAGGATACTCTTTCTTCCTTGCTTTCTCTTGTTATTTTGTTGTATCATTCAGATTATATGAAGTAGGAAAGCATCAGTGACATAAGATGCCCTGCCCCAGTTCTAGATCTCAAAGATGTAGCTATCTATATAATGTTTTATAAACCTGAGGATGGTCAGAGGCAACTTCCAGAGCCAAATGCACTGTGCTGTTTACCATATCGTGCAGTTCTGCTAGCAAAATGTACATTAGTAATAAGAACACAGTACTAATTAACAAATTGTTCTGCTTGTGCATTAGCTTTTGTTTTTCCTGTTAATTTTCTCTTCAGTGGAGAGTCTCTGTAGTTACATCTTGTAGAATAAATGAGCATAAATAAACTGTAGTTGGTATTCTCACAGTATTAATGTCTTACATGTGACAGGGTAGAGATCTGTGTTCTACACTGTAAATATCTGAAGAGTTTAGTTCTATGTCGGATGGGAACTATAATTATGTTTCAGTTGGGAAAATATGGGCAAGAGCCATACTACTTCCTTTATGTAATTCTTCACATTCAATCAGTCATAATGTTTCCCAGCAGGCTGATCCATTCACACTCACTCAGCTTTGGCTCAGTTCAGTTCGAACTGTAGCAGGAAATGTCCTTGCCACTATATTAGGAAGTTTCTCATGAAGGTTTGTTCACTACCTCACTTCATTATTCACTTCAAAGTCTTCTATTGCTGTATACTCCAGGTAGCAGTGATACTTATTTGTATAAATGATAGTATCACCTTGATTCCTGTGGTGAGCTTAAGGTTGTGTATAATGCATGCTATATAGGGTAATCTGAAAACTTTTTCCTTCTTACAGAAATGTTTCTCCATATCTTTAGGTTCTCAGCTGTATCTTTCGCCAGGATGTTGGTGGTATGACCAAAGTGAAAATGCTTGCTTTGGAGACACTCCTGAGGCATAGTACTGGAGAGCTCGCATTCTAGTTTCACATGAACAGAAATAGTGACCAATCTGTATTTTATATACAATAGCACACTCTAGCGTGTATATTAATTAACCATATGGACTGATGCTCATAATGTTTAACTTACTTTTTCAGTAATTTAGTTCTCTTTTATTCAATAGTAATATTTTATATACATATATATGGGTAAATTGGAGGAAATGTATCTCATCAAATGAGATCTTACCACTTTCTTAACAGAATCGTTGGAATACTAAGTGTTATTTATTATTTTTCAAAATGATGCTTCTAAAGAAAAAGAGCTGATCATTTTTGTCAAGAGGAAACTCTGGATGTAACGGAAGAATTGAATCCAATATGAAGAGTCATAATGATGTAATTGTATACAGCAAACCGTGTAAGATGGATTTGAAGTTTGTCTTCTAAGTTAGTTCTTTGCAGGGAAGACAGTTTGTCTTTTTGCATTAGTACAGAAATGCGGAGAGAAGAGAGTACACCACTTTGTGAGATGTTTGCTCAGACTGAGGTTCTAAAGTTACCCCAGCCTTACAGAAGATAGTCAGCAATAACTCAGATAACTGGCTTGCATCTTATATGGAGTAATACAAGATTCTTCACAGGTGTTACAGAAACAATTGTACAGCTAAAATGCAGGTGATTTGGGTTAATATTTTATTGGCAAGTTTTTCCTGACTTTGTTTTTAATCAGAGTTTATGAGTAAGTCATGTAAAATGTAAAAAGGAAGTAATATCAGTTGACCTCAAAATACAGGTTTTTATTTTATGGAACGTATTTGATTATTTGTGAAATTTGGCACAAATTTGAGAACTTTTCCTGACTTGATTTCAGTGCTTCTGAAAGTACTGACATTATCTGTGTATTCCTGCTCTGCTATTTCTTAATGTTATAAGTTGTGATTCCTGAAAACACAATAAAAAAAAAAAGGAAGAATTGAATTACATCAAATGTCTTTTGCCCAGATCACAAGAGAACAATCAGTGAAGGAAAAAATACCTGTGCAGAAAATGTTATAAATTCAATAGGCATGATATAAATCAGTTTCTTCAGTTATTTTAAAAACTTTGGGATTTTTTTTTGCTGTTTGTTATGCCCGCTATAGAACTAGGATTGTGAGATTATTATGGTGCTTAGTGTTGTGGGCATACTTTGATATGTATCCATTTCCTTCCTCTTTAGGTAGCTGTGCTTGGTGGCCCTAATTGACACTATCAAGTCTCATATTTTTTTATACAGTAGGAGCACTGACGCAAATAATTTTTCTAAAGGTCCACTTGTTATAATGAGAAGAATTCAGGTTACTTTGAATTAGATGAGAAGAAAGTGAGACAGCAAGTACCTTTTTCTTCCCTTCCTTTAGATGCTTTCACTTCTTGCTGTTAGTGTGTATGACATTCAGGCACATCAGAATGCAAGATGAGTAGGGAATCTGTGCAGAGTCTGGGGGTGGCATGCATTTTTCCCCAATACTTAGAGACCTTTTATCTCTTAAAACATTAGCAGAAAAATATAGCAATGTAAACCTAAGTACATATAACAAAATAAAATAAATTTGAGGTCTTTAATCTCTCTTCTTCCAGCACCAGGTATCCCAGATCCTCTTATTGTGGATCTTATATAGTACTGTTGTGACGTGTTACCCTTACACTTCCAAAATGCACAAACACATTCCTTGCATTTCTGTCAAAATGTTGGATGTTAGCAAAGAACCCTGCTAACAATGATTTGCTTATAAGTAAATGACTTAGGAAGGAATTCAGCTAAAAGCTCTGCAAGAAGTGCTAACTCAGCTGGCAGGCACTGACAAGCAGCTGGGTGGCAGGTGGTCAGTAGCTTTTCCTGCTGTCACAGCTGCTTCAGAAAGCTTCTCTGCCTGGCAGCATCCTTGGGAACCATACCTCTCAGAAGCTCACCAGGCATTTGGATCCATCTGCCTCTACAGTTTCCTTCACAGAGGCCTAAGAAAAGACAAGCAGACTCATAAGTTGCTTAGATTTTAGATTGTAAGAAAAATTTTAAGCTTGATCTCATGTTCTCATCTTTTAAATTTAAGTTTTATTTGATATATTTCTGAAGGCACGTTATTTTGTAGCATTAAAGCATGCGTTCTTATGCATAAATTGTTCACAATGATTTATTTCCTCATAGAAGTGTCACAAAATGGAAAAAAACTGAAATATTGATAACACTAGAGCAATGAATTGCTAATTATTTTCATATTGTGTCCATCTAGAATGCCTCACTCTCTCTGGAATGATCATCAAAATTCTGATCACAAAATAAAATATATCTCTCTGTCTTGTAAGTTTTTCTCATCATGCTGATATGATATTCTGGCGATCGCAAGTCACAGGGGAAGGGGAGAGTCTTCTGAGGATGATTTTACTGAAATTTCAAACTTCTCAACTCATACATGATTCCTTTCTTAAAAGCATTTATTAAATAAAGGAGCAACAGCATTCTTTAACAACCTTTCTAAAGTCCTACAAACCATGTAGGAGAATTCTATAACGGACAAAACCACAAAATTCTTCTCCCTTTGGTATGAAATATGAATAAAATTCCATTTTAATTTCAGGTACTCACTATTCAGAACATTTCATAGAGCTTACCGTTTCTTTCTTACAGACAGAGTAATAATTCTAAGAGTAGTTATTCATTAAACTGATTTTCCTACGGAAAGAAGACATTTTATTGAGGACTTGTGAAGAACAGACATGACTAGTGCTCATCAAATGAGTAAATGCTGCTTGTTTTTTGGAAAGTTTCTGTTGTGTTGATAGCTAAATCATGGAACTCGGGAGCTTAGACGTATCTTCATTGATAGGGAGTCAATCAATGCGTGCATATCTAAAATGTGTTACTTAAAGTGACTTTGGGTTGTCTCCTTATCAGATAAAAGGATCAAGCACACCTTTATTTGAGTGGTGTATCTAACATTTTGAAGCAGTTTTGCAGACTTGCCAGAAGAAGAGGCCAGCCATCCTCAAAAGAATTGAAATGCACCCTTACAAATTAAAAGAAAGAAACTTATAGGTCTGCTGTCTTAGCTGAAAAATCTTGTAGACAAACTTAGAAAAAATATAGTGTAGTGTTCATCAGAATGGATGATGCTCTTATTCGGAGGGAGTGTTGCAAAGTGACCTTAAACTTTTCATCTGGGCGCTTGTAATAACGGCCTTTCATTCTCTCTTCCACCTCAGTTGTAGAAATTGAGTGCTAGACCTGACCTGAGCAAAACTAATGCCTTATTATTAGCTCTGTACTAATTACTCTTTTCTTTTACTTTGGAAAATACTTTAAGAAAGTGCGTGCTCTGATATTTGTTGGATGGAGTCTTCTCGGTGGTGATTGTACCTTGGTGTTCATGGTTCAACAAGAAAACATAAAAATCAGAGTAACAGATTATTTTTTTTTAAATGGAGAATTATTTATAGTTGTCTAGGCATTTATAAAGTTTAATACTAGGACCAACTTGAATTTCATATATATATAATATCTAAAGAGCCAGGTTGTGTGCATTTCTTCATTAAAGATATCAAAAGTCAGGAAAAGAATTGGTCTTTACTCTCCTAATTAAAATTGTTATGCTGGGTGCTGAAGTTGTATATAATATTTCCATGTTTTTGTACAGGAAAAGCATAAACAGGAGTTAGAAGACATGAGAAAAGCTGGACATGAAGCCTTGAGTATTATTGTCGAAGAGTTCAAGGTAAATGACTTGCCAAGATAACACCATTTCCAAATAATATTACTGTATTAGTGTTATAGGTATGCACTATAGACAGTTTTCTTTAGCACTGCTTTTTCCGCTTGCTCAATATCATTCCCTGTCTGACAAGACCGTCTTCTGTTGCTTCCAATTTAGACTGTTTGGCCTAAAATTTTGCATGACATGTTTTCTCTCTGAACTTTGGCATACTTCAGATAAAGCAGGTTAGTCATTTTAAGTAATGAAAACTTAAAACCAGACCAAACCCAAAATGCTTAGTCAATTGTGGTAAACTTTGGTTATTTATCACATCCCCACATTTGGATGTCTGCACTATCACCAAACTGCATGTGCATGAAAGCAGCCTGACAGTGCGAGTCAGCAGGCTAAGCACTAAGAAGAAGAGTTAAGGGTGAAATAACGATGGTTCTTTAATTCTTCTCTTGTGTGGTCCCTCAGTCTGGGTTTAGGTTCATGCCTGGCGTGCAGGAGCCACTGAGCGCTGAGAGTTGAGATTCCCTTGCTACCCTTTCAGGCACTTCTGTACAGAGCGGTTGCTGGGCAGTAGGTAGCACACCTCTTCAGAGGCATTGTAGATTTTTCTACATTTTACAACAAAGAAAAGTTAAACAATACTTGTTCCTTGGCCACCGTTTGATTATATAACTATTCTGCACATGCTCCAGTTAGTGGCTAGTTCATTACACAGAGGCGATCTGACTTTAGCATGTTAGATCTCCTCTGAGGGGTGTGATTTTTACCATGCTAATTAGTTAATTTATCCCACTTCCCCCTCTCCTATTCCCCGTGGTCAAAAGTTTTGTTTTTTTTTTTTCCTAGAATTAGCTCATCCCTATGTTATCTTGTCTTATTTTTTGTGATTCTTTATTTTGAGGACCACACTATTTCCTCCTGCCTGGCAAAATGAAAGAACTGGATGTTACCATGGAGGACATATCTCTGTCATTTGTGCTGTTATGGCAGTTTTCTAGTAAGAAAAGCACAGAGGACAAAAACTGGATCAAGACAGGAGGAGTAGGTAAATCTATGAATTTTAATTAGACATAAGGAGGTAAAGAAGATCTGACGGGGGGAAAGAAGCTGATAATGGGAAATGGAAAAGAAGGCTAGTTTTCAGAATGAAGAGGGAGATGTAGGACTTGTCAGACAACTATGAGCTGGGAATACAAAAAATCTGACAATGTAGCTCGTGAAAGTGAAATTTCAAATTATAACTGCACCAAACTCAAGATTGTGACAATGGTTTAAACTTGCTGGAAGCAAATTCCAGATGAAAGACTCCACGGTTAAAGGAGCGAGGTTTCCCTTGGTAATGAGGGAAGAAATACTGCAGCATTCTCTTGTAGCACTTGATCCCTGGAATGTGAGCACTCAGGGGCCACTTCTGGTAAACAGCTGATTCTGAAGGATGAATTGAACCCTGGGCCAAGGTACCCCATGCTGATGCTCACATAATTGGTGCTGGTGCAAGTGTAAATAAGGAATTGTCTAATGTTGCATCTTTGCAGCAGACTCCTTGTAGAGCTGCATATGGAGGTAGGAGTATCCAATTCATTGTTCTTTCTTTTTATGTTTAATTGCAAACATGTTTAATTTGCCACAAGGACTATGGTAAAAATTCCCCAACATAGTTAGAGTTGGAATGAAAATGGCAAAGTATAAAGCATATGATTGAGGTTGGATCTTGTGATTCAGGTAAAAAGCAATTTTAAAAGCTTGAGCGTAGGACTTGATAATCAAGAAGCCTGCAACACAGGAAGGGTAGACAGGTTGGTTTGTTTTCAGTAAATACCCACAATTTACTTGCAATATATGGGGGGTTTTTTGGTGGTGTCAGGATCTGCATCTTAAGGAGAGCTACCTGTGCAAGATTCCAAGTCTGCTAAAAAATGTGGGTTCTTAATGCTATGCAAAACTTTAGTTTTTTTAATTATGTTCTATGGGACTTGTAGTCTCCATTCCTCATGTGTAAGATAGGCCACCAAGCTCCAAGTCTGAGAGAGAACCACTCTGTTAGGGACATAGTGATGATTTTAGACCTCTCTGCTTGCAGGCAGCCATGTTGTAGGCTGCAGAAACGTACAAAGTAATTCTGGTAAATGTCATATGTGTTTGCAAAAATACATAATTGACTCATATTGTTTCATAATAAGAAAGCCTTTTTATAATTTTCCTACTCGCTGCTAGTAGCATTCTAGCAAATATTGAAATTGGACTATCTGTAGAAATGTTTGTCTCCATCAATGCAACTTACACTCATTTCATCTAAAGGGAACATATCCAGAAAAATATTTCAAAAGTTTTTATTCCTAAAAAAAGTTAAGTATTGCCTCTGGTGTTGTCCCGTTTGTCCATACCTCCCTCATTTCACTTTTAGAGAAGAATTATGCATTTCTTTTCTCTTACTTCTTAGGGGACCACTTTGAAATAGAAGTTCTCAAATGGGAATTTTATTTGGTCTTTGGATGGGCTGCTTAATATGTGTATCAGCAGTTTTCATTCCTGTTTTGTGCTTGCTGAGTATAAAATACCTGTCTGTTTCTCCATGAACATGTATTTTGAAAAGTCCAGTGAGCTGTTGGTAGTGGCTGCCCTTACATTGCCTTCTTTTTATTTCTGAAAATATAAACAAATTGTGAAATGCAGTGATTTTATAGTATTGAATGAAAGTTCTGTATGTTTTCTAGATACAATTTTTCACCATTTTAATGTCTTTGTATGAGCTAAAAGAGTTTTGCATGGATGATATTGTCTCTCTCAAGGAATAATTTCTTCAGATAGAGTTAGGTAAAGGAAAATACTCAAAGGAAAAAGGAAAGCTATTCTAGCAGTCAACAACAGCTGGGCAGATCTAATATGCCACCTGCAAAAGATGATTTGTTTATTGGTATCTGTGATTTGGTGCAAAAGAGTAGGGATTTAATTGTATACTGTGCTTCTAAAAATATTTATAATTATAATTTGATTTTCCATAGACTGTTTATATTCAAGTTGTATAAAGGCATTACTAAATACCAGGGAACCATGACATGAATATACTTCATACAAGTCTTTCTGTTGCCTCATGTGGTTAGTTGCTGTGTTTTGGTCAATGAGATCACAGCACTCTTGAGAAGAAATAATATCAGATATGTCAACCTCCAAGTAAAATGCTTCAGCCAACCTTGTATGCAAACATACAGTGAGCTATTCTTCAGGGTAGCAGGAAAAAAAATTAAAAAAAAGTTTCTTGCCTTTAAAAAAATAAATTTTTTTTAAAGCTTAAATACCTTTGTAGTAACCCTTTGCCATGTACTCTAAAAAAACCCCAAAACTGAATCATCAGAGAATTCAGTGAAGTCAAAAAGTGTTCTGCAGTTTTCTTTGAGAAAACCTCATGGATTCTCTAAAAATGTTTAGTCATGGTTAATATTTCAGTATGGAACAAGGTTAAGTGTTGGGTTTCTTTTCTTAAGCAAATGAGTCAAAAGAGGGTTTGTAATTATAGAAGTAGTACTTACATTTGGGGGACTTTTTAACTATTCATATCTTTAGGAATTTATTCTATTTATTAGACGTGTTGGCAGTTAGTAGTCAGATAATCAAATAAGGAATTCTATAGATAGCATTGGTTTAAGAATGTAAAGTAAATCTTATTAGTCCTCTTAGTGCAATACAGAATTCATTGAGTCTCTTAATTCACTAGCCATGCTTACTGTTCACTGCTGAAATATGCCTTCCTGAGGATTCAAGACTGTTACACTAATTCATATTATTTATATGCAGAATTGATTTTCAGTTTCAGGGGGTTTTATGAATACTATCTAGTTAATCCCCAAATTACTTGTGTGTTGAAATTCACCCAAACAAGTCTACTGAATTGTTTAAAAGGCCTAGGATGGAAAATTTTTCTTGTGAAGAGTACAGTCCTTTTGCATTCCTTGGTTGTGTGTTATTAATGAACTGATGCTGATTATTCCGAGTGCCTCCACATGGCTCAAGTTAGGTAATTAGGTTCTGTTGCAGTCATGACTGTTGGAATTACAACTAATCCTCTGATGCCAGCCAATTATAATTTTGTGATGCCACACCAAGCAGAGTTGTAGCATGAGTGAATGTAATGCCGCGATGCCACACCAAGCGGAGTTGTAGCATGAGTGAATGTAATGCCCAGCACTGAGTGTGTAAGGACAGCTATGTAAAAAATAAATAAATGTCAGTCATAATTAGCCCCAGAAAATATTCTTCAGAATCCTTCAGGCCCAAAATCCTTTACAGGTATTGAAATTTTGGGTTGAACAACAGTGGAAAAAAGTTAACTACTTGCCTTTTCTGTATTCCTGACATAAATAAGTCTTTCTACTGGTAGATTTATGGAAGTGCCTTTCTTTTGATGTACAAACAAAAAGAGTTGCCATTTTTTCACTTCTGTCTACAAAGTTGCTAAGTTAGAGATGCGAAGCTCACATTTTTCTTGCATTTACAGCTAGTTATTACTCCTTACAGGCTTGTATCTTCCTATGCTTGAAAATGGATTGCACTTTCTGCTAATTGGTCCCCTGTGGTTTTGGGAATTATTTGTTATGAAAGGGACTATATTTCTCCACACTGATCTCCACATTATCCCTAGGCAGACTAGGTACTCAAGTTTAAGACAAAACCTCTTTAATTCTTACCCTTAGTTGTGACTGGTGCTTTTTAATATGGCAACAGCATCAAAAATGGAGCTTACACAAGAAGTCAAATACTGAATGATCTAATTTCAAGGACTTAAATATATCAAAGCCCTTAGAATTACTGCAGTTGTCTTTGGAATATTAGCTTGCCAATGTGCTGGGAAATTGATTCACAGAGACCATTAGACACTTTGTAGCACAAACCCTCAAAAACCTTGGCCCTTGTTAAGCCTCTCACATTCTTATCAACAAATAAACCATCTACAACAAAGTCACGAAATTTGTATTAAAAACATGGGAAAACAAATTAATAAAGAACTTGGTGTTCTGTGTAGGCCAAGTTTCCCCTTCTTATGTTTGCCTAAATTTTGTTTAGTTTCTGTCTTTCATGTCATTATTTTTTTAAACTTTTATCCCTGTAATTAACTACAGTAAAGAAAAGTAAATGTAGATCTTGGAAATGATGCTTGTGGGATAAGGCCACATTTTAAGATATTTACCACAAGCAACATAAGGATTTTTCCTCTGCTTGTTTAATCAAGCTTTTGTTCTGAAATTGTCATAGTTGTGTAAACAGAGGAGTTAGGATTTTTAATCTCTTTTGTTTGTATTTCTCACCATATAAAATATCCTCTGAAGTAAGCTTTAAAGAATATGAGGTTACCAGCAGGTGTATTTATTTGATGGTGTTTATTTACATAGATTATTTTATGTCATTATTAATCTTCTAAAAGACAGCTTGTATGATACAGATGTGTTTTCTTTTATGGAAATTAACTTCAAGATGCAAAGTCCTTTCCAGCCTTTCCTACAGTGAGAATTTTGTCTATCAGCTTTCGGTGTTAGGTGGCTGGGTTTTTTCAACTTTCCAGAGTTATAGAGCAGACAGATTTGCAACAGGATATGTAGGGGGCATCAGATTGTCTTTCAAAAGCGTTTGTGTCAGTAATAGACCTCTGAACTTAAAGACTACCCTCTCATAAACAAAGGAAATTTTAAAAGGTTTCATTACAAATGATCTTAATCTCGAATCAAGATCTCTTTCTCTAGACATAGTTTAGCCCTAGTGAGGAGGTAAAACTTCTGAAATGTGGCCAGTTCTCAGCCCTTTGAAACACCAGTTTAGCTTGTTAACTTTCCAGGATGACAGACTGCCTCAGAAATGCCCGACACATAAAAGGATAAATTCAGAAATTGTTGCAAGAGCTTGTTGCACTTCAAAACTCTACACTTGTCTGTGTGTAAGTTACCCTAGGCTTCACATGGGCCTTGAATATAATATACTGTATTGTCTTTTAGTCATGGAAAGCTGGTGTGAGTGGTTCCTTGTAATTTTTACATTATAGGAATACTTATGTACAACAGTGATACCACAATGAAAATCTTTCTACAGAATTCTGATAATAGGAAGGTACAATCAAATCTCAGTCTTCTGAAGATCTGGCTACCGAAGATATTGTATATTAATTAAAAGTAGTTTTAAAAATTACAAGATATCTCTTCCTCCCTTTTTAGTAAGGATGACTTTTTGTATGTGGTTCTGACTACAGAAAAAAGAAATAAGGTGTTAAATATTGTAATAATTGAAAGATTTAATTAAAAGTGAGTTTGCAGTTTGTTTCTGACAGGAGTCTGGGCAAACACTTTTGTAGAAAATAAATCATTTAAAGTTATGTGCCAGTTAAACTGAGATACCTAGATAAACTGACATAGTTTTCAAGCTGTAAATTGTTAATCATTTCTGGTATACGGAAAGCAGATGAAAATGAATCCAAAGTTACAGCACATTACAAAATTCATGTGTTATAATAACTTCAGATTACAACTAATTACAAAACCACATTGCCCTTTTCTTGTATTTGATTCAGATGTCTTTTATGTTATGTCGTTGAAACACCTGACTAAAATTGAGTTCACACTGTAAACAGGACAGTGGTTGTTGAAACCATGAAGCTGCTTCTTACCCGGATGCATATCAAAATGTTTTGACCTTTTATAAAGTATAACTTGTGAGAAGAATTTTCCACATGAAATATTTTTTTACTTGATATGTAAAACTTCACCACACAATCTCTGTTTATATATATATATAAAAAATCTTTAAATAGCTTTATTTATATAGTATGTGTATTAGCATGACTTCTAGCACAACCATTCAAATAGTACAATATTGAGTTAAAGTATCTTCTCCAACTGTCAAGAAAAAATTTTGTCTTCTCAGATCTGTTTAATCATTTAACAATTGGCCATTACATTTTGCCCTTAAATAAAGTAGTAGAAATTAATTGATGGTGGAAAGAGGATGCTGAATTAGATGTTTCATTGTCTAATGCTACGAAGCGTAGAAATTCTTACATACCATTGTTAAAACGAATGCTAGTTTTAATATAATTTGTATGTTTGAAGTAGTATGGTAGCTTTACTTTTCACTAAGTAACTTCAGTTTTTACTAGGCAACACTTTTTAAAGTTTACTTGCTTTTGCCATAATGACTCAGCAATTTTGAAATAAAGAAGGTATTTGATGTACTGTTTGTGTTTAGTTACCTAAGCAGGTTAATGATGCTTGAGAGGAGAAAGAAATCAGAGAGCATGTTCTTTTGGTTAGATGAAAGGTATCGATGCAGTGTAAGTAACACTATGTAATGTAATGCAGCAGGATAACCTTATGGTGCATGTTTCATATTGGTGTTTCATGTGAGATGGTTTAGCATTTTCCAACAGTGCTACACATCTGAGAAATCTGTTTTGTGTGTGGACTGGAATTGCTTTTCTACTGTTTATCAGAAGAGCTTAGAGAGGATAATAAATGCTGCTCTTATCCTGACTAGCTTTTTCTCCCTATGGAAAGAGGGAGTTGAGAGAAAGATATGTGGCAATTTTTGTTAGGCAATTTGGGCTGAATTTAGGGGTAACAGTCTATATTTGGCTTCGTAACTCAAGAAGGATTCTCATAAATTCTAGATTTTGGCCATACAGTAAATCCCATTCTGGACAAACAGCTCTAGTTCCTGTTGCCAGTAGAATGAAGACAATATGCACTAGCGTGGGGCAAATAGGCTTCTATTAAAAATGGGCTGGAGTGTCTGTGCCATGCTTTTAGTAAAACCATAATCTTTTGCCTTCCAAGGATTAGGACACATTTTAGAAAGCACATATTACTCTGTATATAACACAACCAGTAGAAATACAGGATAAAATTTTGTGATAATTTGTATTTTCTGATCTTTAAACTTCTCATATAGGGTACAGTATAGTTTTTCCATCTCTAGTCTGTCTGCAACGATGCGGTTCTCTTATGTTCGTACTGTACATGTAGTGTGCTGTCAGTTACATTTGAGGACTGCTTAATTCTCTGGCCATTGCTGAAGGATATAATAGAGTAATTTAGATGTGTATTCCCTTAAGGACACACCAAGGTGATTGTGGATAAATATGATGTTTGGATCTAGTTTCAACTCAAGATCTTTCAAAATTCTTCTAATGCATGAAACTTAAGCTAAGTCTAAGCAGAAGTTTGGACAAATTTACGTTGTAAATAATACTTAAGTTCTGTTTTGGTTTACCACTTTATAAGATTAAGATGGATTCACTTTTAATTTTTCTGCAAACTAATTTAAAAATGTGTTTTTATTGTGTGAAATTAAAATGGATATGAAGAATCTTTACAGCATTTACTCTTAAGATGTCTCATTCTCTTTATTCTTCCAAAAGCTGACAGACATTTTTGATTAATGAAGAAAAACTAGGATCAGTTCTCTCTGAAGACAAAAAAACTACCAGAGAAGTGAGAAAGGAGGGAAGATGCAGGATTTTTTGAATGGTTATAGAACATTTCTGAGAATTTAAGGTTCAGGAGAAGGCTTGCTTTGCTGTCGTTGTTACCCTCCAAGTCCTGTTACTCCTTTTGAGCAGGCACACTGTATAATTACTGTTAAATGTGAGCATGCATGTTACTTTTTACCTTTTCCATTAACAATGTCTATTTGTTCTTTAAAAACCTCCACAAATTTCTTCATGTATATATAGAATAATAGAATTGTTTTGGTTGGAAGAGACCTTTAAGATCATGAAGTCCAGCTCTTAACCCAGCACTGTCAGATCACCACTCAGCCATGTCCACATCTATGTCTTAAGTACCTGCAGGGATGATGACTTGACCACTTCCCTGGGCAGCTTGTTCCAGTGCTTTACAGCCTTTTTTGGGGAAGAAATTTTTCATAATATCCAACATAAACCTCCCCTAGCACAGCTTAAGGCCATTTCCTCTTGTTGCATTGCTTGTTACGTGGGAGAACAGACCAGTCCACACCTCACTACAACCTCCTTTCAGGGAGTTGTAGAGAGCAAAAAAGGTCTCTCAAGCCTAATTTTCTCCAGGCTAAGCAACCCCACTTCCCTCAGCTGCTCCTCCTAAGACTTGTTCTCTAGACTCTTCACCACCTTCCTTGCCCTTCTTTGGACATGTTTCAACACCTTAATATCATTCCTGTAGTGAGGGGCCCAAATCTGAATGCAGTATTTGAGGTGTGCCCTCACCAGTGCTGAGTACAGGGGGACAATTCTTTTCAGCCAGCTGTTGAGCAACACCCTCAAGTCCTTTTCCATTCAACAGCTTTCCAGCCTCTTTTCCCAAAACTGTAGTGCTACATGGGGTTGTTGAGACCCAAGTTCAGGACCCAGCACTTGGCCTTTTTGAATCCCATACAGTTGGTTTCGGCCCATCAATCCAACCTGTCCAGATCCCTTTGGAGAGCATTTTTACCTTTAAGCAGATTCCAGCAAAATCTGGTGTTATCCGCGAACTTCCTGACAGTGCCCTCAACCCCTTTATCCAGGTCATGAAGATATTAAAGAGAACAGGCCCCAGTCCTGAGCCCTGGGGAACACCACTTGTGACTGGCCACCACCTAGATTGAGCTCCATTCACCACTAGGCCTGGCCATCCAGCCAGTTTTTCACCAAGTGGAGAGTACACTCATCCAAGCCCTGAGCAGCCAGTCTCTCCAGGAGAATGCTGTGAGAAACATTGTCAAAAGCTTTTCTGAAGTCCAGGTAAAAAACATCCACAGCCTGTCCTTCGTTCATATGTCCAGAAACAAACAGAGAACATGATGGTTTGGTGATGGAGTATAATGTGCTTTGGGAATATGAATTATTTCCAAGTGACAAAATAGGCAGTAGAAGACAGGACTTCTTCCAGTTGAATTCTAGCATTTGAAATACCTTATCATACAACTAAACTATGCTGTTTACAGACACCATAAAGTTTCACTTCCCCCTGCCCAAGAATATACAAGATTCTAAGATATTTTACAATTCTGCTGTAATTTTCTTATTTCTTGCACAAATAAAAGGCTGCTTTACTAGCAAGAATCCAGAAATATGAATATTAGAATAAGAACTATAGTAAATCTTTTACATTTTAGAACTTAGAAAATTTGACTTAATCTCTCATGGTTCAAGAACCATTACCCTATTCTCTGGGAAAGGAAAATCAGGACTGAGTCAGAGTGCAGACTTCTAGTTTTTCTTTTTTGATTAAATTCCACTGGTTTTAGTCCTGATGAGAGGAGCATATAGTGATTTCTTTCATGTATTTTTGAAAGAAAGAAAATACAACTATACATCAGACTGTAATCTGTCTGATATCTGATAGATTTTGGAAAGGAACCTAAAGCTTTGCTACTACATGTCTAACTCTGGTAGTTTCTTGCTACTTCTTCGAGTCATCTAAACTTGCTGTACTGAACCAGACAACACTGAGCTAGATTAATTGTTGAAGTACGGGGCATTTTATTCTTGTCTCAGGTTTGTTTTAACAAGTAAAACCCACTGGATACCTTAAGTCAGTGTAATTTTCAGAAATAATTCTTGTTTTAGAGGAATTTAATATAGATGTGTTCATTTGGCACCCTTTTCTTCCCCTAATACCTCTTGTAGTGCTACTTTCTACTATCATTTTCTTTTTCTGATCTACAAGCCAAACAGTTATAGATAAAATCTGGGATTTAAAACTTGACTGAATTTTAGCTTTGATTAGCTAAGAAGATTATGCTAAGTTGAAAAGTAATTATACCTGAACCAAACGTAGTCAAACAATGTCAGTGTAGACAATTTTTGTTTTTCTCAGTTCACGTTTGGGTTTTTTCTTTGCCCAGTTTAGTAATGGTACCAGTGTAGTATGAGATACAGGGAACTAAGAAATGTTAAAAGACATATTTATATATTTGTCTGGTTACTTGGAGTCGTGGTGGTAGCTTTCATTTTCTTTTCAGGAGTCAAAGGAAAGATGTTACTATTCTTATTTTATTATACCTAAATATACTTCTACTATTTTGTACATAAGCCTTGTAAATTCTGTCCCTTTTCGATCAGAGGAACAGCATCAATTCAAGCGATGCTGTATTCATGATCATAACTAAGGTTATATAGCCACTCTAGTGGCTGCAGTTCATTCATGCGTGACTTTGAATTTAAGCAAACCACTTCAAGTAGTTTTTTATCTGAGATTCCACAGTCCTGTTCCCTGATGCAACATCTTACATAAGCGTTTGGGAGGCAGAAGATTTTTTTTAAAAAGCTGAGGAAACTAAAAGTCAGAAAAGAAAATCTACTTACTGCCTGAAAAAGATGACTGCTGAACTGTAGGAGAGGCCTCAAAGGCAACCCCACTGCTGGATAAAGGCAGACGTAGTTAAGGCTTGTGAAGTGTGGTGCCAAGAAGCAATAAGAACTAAATGTAAAGAAATCATGAAAATCTGAACTCACCACCTCCTTTGTGGCTATAACAAGCGTAGTCTGAGGCAACAAGTGTGTTGGGAGTATAGAAACAGATCCATGTCAAGACTGATGTCTTTTGCCATCTCAGTTAGGAAACTGGCTGTTGGTCCAGGATGACCCTTACCACCCTGTGTCAAGGCAGTTCATTCCGCAATCTGTCGGAGAAACGAATTGCCAAGAGCACTCGTATTGAAATCCTATCCTTTGGCTTCATCCAACAGACGCCATAGGCTAAATTCTACTGTAACCTTTCTTGAAATGATCCAATAAACTATTTGAAGAAAACTACTTCAAGAATGACAGCTTGATATTAGGTCAATGTCCAGAGGTTTATGGAACATCAGCCCACCACAATAACGGTGTAGTTAAGAAAGCAAGTGGTGTTTCAGCAGTCAGAAGTTGCCCAGAATAACAATTTGTCAAAACACTTTTAGAAGGAAGTATCTAACTGTAAGAGTTAGAGATGCCTATCATCAAGTAGCTAAATATATGTTTTGGTTTAATAAATTAGTTAATTAGTGTGTTAAGATTTTAATTAGTAACTTAAGTAGGCTATTATGTTGAAATTTGCAAAAGCTTTGGCTGGATATAATTAATCTCTGCTGTATTTACTCCAGCAAGAAACATTAAATGGTGGTTGTGAGCAAAGAATAAAATGACCTCATTTTTGAACTCTGTATTTTCTTGTTTCTTTTTTTTTCGTAACCTTTGAAATGTACTGTTTTATAACATCTTTTTGTTCATATTTACTTTTTACAGTCAGCTGAAGCCAGGCAGTTGTAGGATGTATGCAATGAACATAGTAGGCAACAACTGCATGTTATGTTAGAATGAAAGGAAGTAGTCAAGGATGGCTTTTATTTTATTGTTTAAATTGTCTTATTTCTGATAATTTATTAAGTATGGGACAATGATAAATGAATAATAATGAAGGACTTAATTTAAAGGTTAAGGTACGTTTTTCGGGTCATGCCAGTTCCCTATGACACTTCTCTGTTCATGCTTCAGAAGAGTAGACTTTGTTTTATAGAAGTGCCTTATCAGAATATTGACAATTATGATCAATCCTGAGCATAACAATTTTTTTGTGAGAATAAAAATATTCTACAATTGAACATAAATTAGAACAGCATTCTGGTTTGATTTGTAAGCATATCTTAAACCCATAAGGTTCTGAGAATCCTCAGATTCCTCTTGAAAGGGGAAATCACCTTATTTTTATAATAAGGACTTATTGCTATTTCAGGATATTATGCGACACACTTCATCTTCTTTTAAATAACTTGAAAAGATTTGGACCTTGACATAAATAATTTATTCTTTATTTTAAAGGCATGTTTGGCTGGTCTGCTGAATCTCTCCAAAGAAAACAAAAAGTTCTGTCTGGAGATTTTTATTTTATTTTTTTTTTTTTATATGGCACAACACAGAAGCTACCTCTGAAGAGCCGTGCTGTACTGGGGAATTTTTCTCTATCCCTACTGCACCAAATAGTGGAATAGTCAAATACTAGATAAATACTATGGTACTATTTAAACTATATTAGTAGTGTATATAATACGAAAGGAAGGATTTTGTTTCTGAATGTGGAATTTTATGTATTTTCTAAAGAAAATAATAATAATAAAATACATTTTTAAAAAATCTCTACATGCCATCCAATGAATTACAATTCTTTCCTTGAAAACTGAACGTTCTTTATACCATTTAATAGGAATTTAACAGTCACCGGCTAAGTTCGCATAGCAAAGTGCATAAAGTGACTCACCCGGTGGTGTAAGCAAGAAGCTATCTGAGAAATGTCATTGAAGTTTAATGATCATTTTGTTACTGTTTTCCTTAAGATCAGAATTTAATTTTATTTTATTTTTAATTTTGTGCTAGTTATACAAAACAATTCTTGGCACAATAGTTTAGGCACAGAAAACCCTATACCCTAAAGTACAGTCTCATTTTTCTGCCAGTGATATGTGGCAATTCTAGTTTCTTCACCATAGGGTTTAGTATATAAAGTTTTATGTACAGAAATTATACTTCTTTGTGATTGCCTGAATTTCTATCAGTAAAAGAATTTAGTTGCAAAGAAATAGGGCTTTTTTGAAAGTTAACTTACAGCTAAATAAATCCCCTGGATTTACACCAGTAAACATGGTTTTACACTTTGATTAACATATATGTTAAGCACTGTTTTTTAGCTTTTAAATTTGTGCTGAAAACTACTGCTGTACTATAGCATTGCCAAAGAATACTGATTTTGGCATAAGGGGCTAATTAGTGGAAAATTTGGAAAGGTAACTTTTTTTTTGTATTTTTAATTGTATTTAATGTGTGTTATGTTCTATGGAGTAAATGTATCTCTAAAATAAAGGTTGTTTGAAATATGGTGGGTGGGTTTTTTGGTCTGCATTTGGGCCAAAGGTCTGTTTTCTATAAAACTTAGGTCTATTTGACTTAAACAGTAATTTCAACTACTTCAATGTATTGATTACTAACTAGTTAAAAATAGTTTGCTACATTGTGTATAAATAGCTTGAATGAATATGCAGATAGCAACATTATATTAGGGAAAAAGGCTTGCATTGCATGTGTTATGTAAATCACGTGTTGAAATACCATCATTGTTGAAGGGAACCTGAGCATAATTCCTCAAATGGTATTTTGTTTTTTCACGTATCTAAACACTATTTAATTTCTCTTTTTACATTCAGATGCTGAAAGTGCTGCAGATTTTAGTCAAAGGCATGTGAATACACATGTGCCTGCACATGTGCTCATACACAGAGCGTTCCTAATTTTATCATCTTTTTGCCACTGTCTCAGTACTTTGACTTTCCACACTTTGACTTCTACTGCTTCACATTTGAGTGTGAACTTCCTGGGGGGCATTCTTTTATGTTTTAAATTACTCACAATTTCCATCTGCTTTTATTTGACTTGTGGTTGTGAAGACCATGCTTGGCCCATGGGATCTTACACTATGCCGAGAGGATGTGGAGTTTTGTCAGCCAGGGAAATATGTCTGGCTTTTTTTTTTTTTTCTTCTTCTTCAGCAGCTTTCATATGCTTCTCTTCTTGTGTGGTCCCACTAAACTGAGTATGTTTAACAGAACTACTCTCCCTCTCTATCTTCTGTGTGCTGGTCTCTTTTAAGCAGACTGTGTATAAGAAATCTGAGATCCAAAAAATTTTAGTCCTGACTGAAAATAAGGTAGTGTTACATAGGAAGGTATTTAATAGTTGCACATGCCAAATTTATAACAGCATTTCACATTCTGGTTATACACAAGTATTAGGACATCTGCAGTTACCAATAAACATACCAGTTATATCTTTGTTGGATATTCTGTGCTTTCTTTTGCAGGCACTGCTACAATCTACAGTTCAAAAGCAAGAAGTGGCTATTGAAAAACAATATATGCTAGCAGTTGAAAAACACTCTCACAAATGTGAAGAACTTCTTAATGCTCAGGTATGGATATGCACGTACAAAAATCTTCATGCATACAAAATCTACACATACAAAAATGCTTACTTAATTTTCTTGGCATGCATTAGATGTAAATACATCAAAACTTCACTTAACGTATTCCTTTATTTCCAACAGTGTTTTATGACCATGTCACTGTTTTGACCATGTCAACATTTACTGCAAACGTGTATTAAATATGTGTCTGTATAAAGAAGGAAGGATGTAATAGTTTGGAGAAATTGATTCCATTTCAAATGAGGAGTTTATTGCACAAAGCTACATTTATTTAATGCTTACCATGAAGCTATGCCTAAAAAGAAAGTAAACATTTATTTTAAGAAGAGGTTATATGTTTCTGAAATTAACATATTGTTTATTGACTTGATACAATTTTCTGAGTGTTAAGGAGCGAGTCTCATGAAATCTGGAAGGATTATAAAATTATTTTTTGAGGGTGTACAGATTGAGCCAAAATATTGCTCCTGTAACCTATTACATATAGTGGAGCACAACCCAAAAAGTCAGAAATGGGAAATCATATTGAAAAAGTTCAGATTTACCTGAGGAGAACCAAACAATATAAGGTACCTGTTCTTGGTTGTGGGACAGGACAGTACCTATGACATAACACAGTGCCCAGTTCACATCATGTATACATTCAGCAGAATTTTACACTCTATTTGGATCCCATAAAAGTTTTACATTTTGTTCGCAAACTTCCAAATCATTTTTCAATCAACTAAGTCAAGGTTTGCCACCTTCACTTGTAATATAAACCTGGGATTTTGAAGTCTGATCAAACAGACAAGTGCGAGTACTTATGGTAGAAATACCAAGTTTAATAAAACGTCATTTATACTGTCAGATTTTGTTCACTCCCAAATCCTTTGGTGGAAGAAGTCTGAGAAATGTATAGTATGTTTTTATTCTTTTTTTTAAATATGTCTATTTTTAACCGTTGTTTGTGTTTGGTGTTTGTTTTAACATTTGGTTTTGTTCAAATAATTTTGTCCTGTGCTAACAGTTAATATTGCTGAAATGATTGGTAATGATTATACACTAATTTGATTAATATTCTGTTATGAGATTGTACTTGCATATTCACCTTTACATGGAGAGTATCTCTAGCACTGTAAAGATTTTTATTTTTTTTTGATGTAGTGGTAATCACTCAGTGCAAATATGTTCTGTACACAAACACAGCTGTTTTTTTGTTGTTGTTCCCTTCTGAATATTCTTGCCTTCTGAAGACATATTTTGTCTTCAGAATTTAAGGCCATGTAAAACTCAGTCAACCCACATGATTTTTTTTTTCTCATTTCCCATTCCTTGTAAATTTTCTCCTGTTTTATTTCCAGTTCTACAAAATCAAAATTATCTCATGTAATAGCTCCTTTCTCGTGCTTTCTCCTAATTCCATTTTCCCTCTAATTTCCCATACCCCTCCCTCCCAAAAGTGTGTCTCTGAGGAGGAAAGGCTGATTTTCTCTGCTTGTCTTTAAACCTATTGTTAGAGTTTATTTAAGTTTATGGATTTTAAGCTGTATTTTATCAGAGTGTCATGCCTGTGATGGAGACGCATGTTCAAAGTCTGTCTAGAGAGGTACTGTACTGCTGATACAGTCAATGTACAAGGCTATGACCCAGGGTAGGGGAAGATGTGAAAGGTCTGCTTCTATGGTTCTTTCTCAGTTTCCTGCTGGACAAATTTCTGCAATACATGTTTGATTGTTACAGGTGAGATTTTGCAGTATACTGCCTAGCAAGAGGTAACATTGTCAACCATCAGCCTATCAACACAAATTTCTTCAGTTTTGTACCTTGTTTTGGGTCTGTCAGCTATTTTTTCACCCTACTTTTCTACCAGATCCATCACCATAGGTCTGTGGTTTAGGACATTGCTAAAATTGCAGAAACATCTTCAAAGTAAAATTCTGAGCCATTTTCTATTCTGCCCTTTCGACATGTGCCTTCTCCACCCATCCTGAAGTAGGAAAGTTCTGGTTTATTCTGTAGTTTAGTTTCATCTCCTTTAAGTTCAGTATACTCTGTGACATACTACACTGAACTGCCTGTCAGTGAAGTGTCCCTCTGAATTAATTGTTATCACTGTCCATTGCTTTTGAAACACACACTTGAGAGATGAGCTGAGGTATCAGTACTGTTCAGTTACTGCCCACAGATGGCAGGTATTTCTACACCTACCCTTTTCATAGTTCATTAATGTCACTTCACTTGAATATTTGATCTCAGTCTGGAGCTTATGGGTCCCCTTCTCCCTTTCCTGATGTCTTGAAGGACCAGTTGCTCAACTAAATTGAGGAAATACACTGTCATGTCAACATTTTTAAAGGCAAACCAAGCATTCTTATCAGCGGTATTGGGGTCATGATTTCCTTCATCAGTGAATAGTACAGTGAGAACTTGTCTCTGCCATTCCAGGAATCAGTCATGTCATATACTGTATATTTAGGAAAGCAATGCATGTCAGTTGTACATTTGTAGCATTTGAGGAGATCAGAGAAAATGTAATTGGAAACACATATCATTTTATTACAGTTTGTAAATTAACAGATTTCGTTCTTCTATTTTTCTAAGACACAAACATATTTAATGTTACCTTCTGAAAAGGAAGACCAACTTTGATGTTGTGGTTTAAGTCATTTGCTGTATGAAAATGCATACTGAAAAACATGATTAAGAGAATTTTCAAGAGTAATTTTTAATAATCAAAAAATGAAGGCACATGTAACAGTAAATTTGTAAGTGCTTTGGTATAATCAGGTATTGTTTAGTGCTTGAAGTGAGATGCCACATGGGTTAAAAACAGTATGCAGCTTGTAAAGTATGAATATTAAAAACAAGATGAATAAAGTCAAACAAAACCTAAAACCAAACCAGATATCTCACAGCAAATTTTCACAGGGTGAGATTACTGATAAATTTAGTTCATAGTTCTACCTTCTTTAGTAAGTGCTAGTAATCTTTTATGACGAGTGAGGCATGGGAAAGGTCTACAACTTTGTGTACTTTGATTTTAAGTGGGAAAGAGCAGCAGTTGTGTATATATATATAATATATATAAATTAAGTAAGTTAAATACATCTCAATTTATGGAGAAATATGGTTTCATCACTGAGGCTGGATGCAGCTACCAGAGGCAACTATTACTGACAGTATTCTGCTGTTCCATCCTTTAATATGTGGATTAGAGTTTCTTTTAGCTTCTCTGTTTTTCAGTGTTTGAACAGCACCTGTTCAAACATCAAAGTAGGATTTTCTTCTGAACATACAGATGATGTAGAGACTGAGTAACTTTAAAAAACATGGACCATAAAAGGCACCATAAAAAGATGGAGTAAGTGAATATCTATTATTTAGTAGTATTTCCTATGTAGGACTAGGACATTCAAAGGCGTTTTCTCACCAGGTTTGCTAAACCAAGAGTATGATAATGTAAAAGAAGTGACCTATTTTCAGTGGAAACTCTAGAAATTATGATGTATCAGAAATATCTCTCACTATTCAATCAAATTAGATGGTGTTAAAAATATAGATTATATTGATATTGATGTTTATATTATTTTTAAAACAGTCAGTGATCTGTGTATTAAGGTGAAATAAAATCTTAAATACTTGGAGAAAAATCACTTGTCATTTATGAGAAATAATTTTCCCTCTATTTATCATGCACTTTTCTTTCTTTACCTTGATTGTCTCATTCCTTACTCTCTTCTAGTATGAAGCAGGCATTCTTGGATGGGGAGGGCTTAAAGAATATGTGACATGAAGCTCAGATGACACCTTTTCCATCTCTAAATTATGACCTGACAGTATTCCTCTTTTACTTTATGTCTTCTGAGGAAACACTATCAGTCAAAGTGATACGACTGGCCACGCTGTGTAGTGTTTTTATGCTTGGATGTATTTAAGGAGGATATATTTTACTGTGGTCCTTAACTATGTTAGTATGCATATTTTCCATTTTGATTCATATAAAAGAAGACAAGGAGTAGAAATCTTTAATTCTGTAGTTCAGTTGTATGTATATTCCTTTCTGGACTGGATGACTTCTACTCAGTAAACCCTTAAGGATGTGTCTTAAGAATGTGTGGCCTGCAGTTTTGCTCTGTATAGAGTATATTATGCTGAATTTTTTTTTTCATAGCTTAGCTTAAGAAGCCAAAGGAGCTGCTAGTGTAATTGTTGAGATAGAACAATACTGGAAGTGTCACACAAAAAGGAAAGAACTTGGTTAAATGCTTCTGTTGTAGATGCAACAATGTTTAAAATAAGTAGAATTAGCCCCATGTCCTTAATGCTTTTTCCACTCTATCATGCTGTTGGCTGTCATTTGTATAAGTAGTAGTTCAAAATCTGTTATATCATGCACGCCATTCGTGCCCTTTTTTTGAGACACTCTCAGAGAAGTACTGGTTTAGCTTAAATGTGGAAACAAATTTCTGAAACATCATTTGGAATATAAATTCTGTTTTCTAGAATTCAGTTTTTTGAAGTGTATGATACTTCTAGGAACAGCTTTTGGACAAACCATTCTGACAATGGCAGTGAGCTGCTGGAATGTGAGAGACACTTTAGCATCTCTAGTATTTGGATGCTGCATTTTGATGTGTTTTGCATAGCCTGTGAAGAGTACCAGTACGTGCCCTGACCATTCCTAAAATGTCAAATGTAAAGAGTAATTGTCTTGTATAGCAAGTGATTAGTTGTATGTGAGGAAAAATGTTTATTTCATTCAGCAATTTAGTTCCATAGTCAGGAAGTATAATTTTCTGTTATTTCAAAATTTCTTTTATTTTTTAATGTAACTTCTCATAATGTGCAGCAAGATTATATAATAATGCTTATTTTATGCACTTTGATTCGTTTTTTTCCCCCTCTTGTAAACAAAAGAGTTTCTATATTTTTCTCATCTAATGGTCATAATGGTGAAATCTGTTTAATGCCTGATCTTAAGGGGAGCATACGCAAGCTAAATTCTTAGAGAATTTTGAATATTTGCAATTTTAGGAGACTTGAACCAATTTTTGCAATCAGAGTAGTAGGTACTACTGAAAAGCTGCAGACTGAAAATATGAACACTGTGGTGGACATAACCTTTCCAGTTCATTAATTCCAACTATGATAGATTGGAAATTCTTGAAAGTATTTATCACATCCCCTTCTTCCGGCAATTCCTTTCAGTTCTTAGAAATCTTGTAATCTGCTGCTGTGGGAATTATTGTTCATACATTCTCTCCAAAATTAAGTACTCCTATCAGTCATTACTGTTACGTTTTCACATAATTCACTTTGCACGTAACCTCTCATCCTGCCACGTAGCTCATCTAGATGGGTCTTTTCAGGTTTGCTGCTCTTCTGACAAGAATGAAGTTGGACTTTCTCAGTACTCCTTTATTCTCTGGCAGTTGCTGATTATGTAAAAGGGGGGTGGGGAAGCATTTATTAGAATCCTGTTGTCAGTTTGCGCCATTTATTTCTAAATTCATAATACTTGATTGATTTCTGCATATTGAGAGAGAGAATTAGAGTAAAAAGATTAATAATAAGCTCTTCGTGTGCTGAGAAGGCTGTTTGTTTGTTTGTCTTCCTTAAATCCTGACAAAATTTGATTTATCCTTTATCTGTATTTTCATTTGTATCCAGTATTGCTTAGTATTTACCTCCCAAGGTAAAGGTTACATTGCTAAGACCCAAAAAGCCTTATCTGCTTTCTGAAAAACTAAATCATTAGGAGTATCTTCTAACTTCATTTGAATCTGCCCACTGTCACAAGCTAGAGGCTGATTGCACAGTCCCTTTGCACCGTTAATTCAACCAGGATGCTTTCAGTGTCTCAACTGAAAATCTTACTTGGAAATTGCATTTGTTTCCTTGGATTTGTCAAGTTCCACTTTCTGTCTTTTGCTTATGTAATGAGTTTCCTTAAAATCTAAAATCTGCATTACTTGTTATGAATTTACACCATCTGCTCTTGTATATACTGAAGAACTAAGTAATATAGCATGATTTTTCTGTCAGCTGTTGTTGAAAAATTATTTCTTTCCTCTGTTTTGCTATCTTATTTTACTGGACATTTTGCTGGTTTTATTGCTTATATTTTAGGAGTTATTTCCTTTCATTTTTCCTGATAGATGGAGGAGTTCTGTGAGAACTCATAGAGACTGTGAAATGAATTAGATCACAAAACCAGGAGGACTAATTCTTTTTTTTTTTCTTCATATTTTACTGAAATTCTTTATCTCTGTATCCTTAGGACCTCAAAGTTTGTGGGGTGTTTAATAGTCTCTCTTACTATGTATGCTTTCTGACTAAAGTATTATTAGAAGATGATATTATATAGCTTCTTTATATAAACAATGAAGCATATATGCAGCAAAAAGTTTTAAGCTTAAATTCAGCCTGTGATGTACCTGAAATTATACAGTTTACATACTGTCTATACTGCTGAGTGGAACCTTGGGCATGTGTATAGGCTTAGTTATTTTATTATCTCTATTCTTTATATTTTCTTTATATTTTCATTCTTTTAACTTTTCTGGTTTAATAATGTTTTGCTGATTCCTGAGCTTTCCCATAGAAAAGTTTTGCTGCTTTCTTAGCCACTTGGACCTCAACCTGGCAAAAAGATACAGTTCAACCATGCAGTAATAAGTTATAATTTGAGGAAGTGGAAATATGTAACAGATGTTGGAATTCTTCAGATAGATTTTCCATCTTGCCCTGCCAAACACTCATATGCCATAGATAGTGAGGACAGTATAGGAAATCAGTTCTGATTACCAGATCTTGTCATTCAACTTAGGCAGTTTAGCAGTGGTGAAACAAAAGTGCAGTATCAAAGAATGTGCTGTTGAATATAGCTAGCCTTCTACAGGAGCAGAAACTATTATCAGTGTTTTGTTAAGCTTGCCTTTTTCCTCAGGATAATATTTTGAATAGGATGTAGAAATGGGCATGTTTTGATAACATTGCAAAATCATGATGCTATAACTGTGTATTTTTGTTATGCCATCTCCCTCTCACATAGAGATAGTGTTTCCCATGACCTATGCTATTTCTTCCTACTGTTAAATAAATAATAAAAAAAAAACCAAACCAGAAATAAAAGTAGAATTTTGTGGATTAAGAAGATTTCTTTGTAAAAATGGGTGAACCAGTTTGAATTGGTGAATTCTTAAAAAGCCCAGTTAAGTGGTTTATTATTCCTGCTGATGAATTAAGTACTGAAACATATGCTAAATGTTTCTGAAGGTAAGTTTCCCCAAAAGTTAAGGGACGGGGATTGTTCTTTGTCCATATGTAATGTAGGTACAAACAAAAATATACTGGAGATGAGAGAGAAAGAATTAGGATGTCTGTGTTCTTTCTGCTGAACTACTAACTACAATGCAGTTTCATTCCATTAAAAAATTCATTAGATTTTTGTTGCAAGAACTGGTCGCTCAGAGTGAATTAAACATGCATATGTCTTAATACACTGCTTTTCAGAATTACGCCACTAAAAGCCATTCCAAGTGTCATTTCATTAGTGTATGAAAATTGTTTCTTTGGATGAAAGATCTGTGAAAGTGTGAAATATCATTATTTTTTTGCAATGATACTACAAATAATGCCTTTTTTTTTTTCCTTTTTAGTATCAGAATATTCATATTAACTTTGTTTTCTATGTGATGGCTGTTTCCTGGTTTGTTTTTTAATTATTAACTGACTACTTTTACATCAGCTATGAATGTCAGCTAACAAAATTAATTTATCCATCCTGAATTGTGTGATCTGTGCATTGTCATTTACTTCATAAATTTGCAATCTCCAGAATCATAAATTGGATGCCTGTTAGTTATAGCAAAAGAATTGCATCCTTATTTGTGGATGAAATCCTGTACTCATTTCCTTTTAAATGAAGCAATACAGGGCCCAGGAAGAAACTATATGCTTAAAAAACATTTCAGTTCATACAAGGCAATTTTTTTAATTTACAATTTTTAATTTTTATAAATTTACAATTTAAATTTACAGTAATATCAATATGCAAGGAATTATAACTGTATAAATTAGATTTAGTTATTTATTAATATCTAATACAGTGGTTTAACTGTAAAATAGCTCATATCCTGAGCTGCTATTCTATTCACTCCATGAACTATTATTATATATACACTATGCATACTATGTATACTTCAGAAGAAGCCTACCTGAAAGAAAAATGTCTAGATTCCTCAAAAATAAGTTTAATATATAAAAATAACAAAAAAGACTGACTAGTTGCTATTGTGATTAAATCTGTTTACAATGTCTTCTGTGACTCACATTCCAGGAAAAAAAGAAATATTTTTTTGATTTCTTTTTTACAGGAATCAAGAAAAACCACAGGACCTCTGTATTTATATTTGAATCTACATCAAACGATTTTCATTTGGAACTATTGCCTAGAGAACTTCTTGCAGGGAGGAAAACATTATAACCTGTTTTTGAATGCCTTTTGTTTTAAGTAGATTTTTCAGAAGACTCTTTCTGACCCTCTTTTGCTACTTTCCAGAGAGTATGGCAGAAGTCCTAGTATTTCTCTTCACTTTAGAAAACCTCTTCTGTAAAACATTTGGGTTTTCTCTTTTACATTAAAATGCTTTCTTGTGTCTCACTGGGCCGTCTTGTCCCACTGCTCTTCAGAGTTTTTACACATGAAAATTTTGCCACTCTTGACCCTATATTCCCTGTCTAAGGAATAAAAGGAAGCAGATTATCACTGTGTCAGAAGAAGGGCTAGGTAAAGATGCTGGGCTATGCAAGTTAGTTCAGGTGGTAATGCAATAAAGAGCTATAATTTTTGTTGTAAAGGCAAAGTTTTTTACATCTGGCTATTTCCTCAGTGTTCTGCTGTCTGCTTAGCCTTATAGATAATGTGCAGAGTAGCAAACTTAACACGGGCTGAAAATGTTCTTGTTGAAATAAAGTAGGGTTTTACACTGAGATTTATATAGGCCTCGCACTGACTCATCCACTACATTTCCAGACTTTTTTGTGTGTTTTAAGATTATCTGTAGCTTACTTTTTCATCAATTTCCATTTCTGCACTTTAGTCCAGAGAGTCAGTAAGATATAGTTAACTGGATTCAACGCCTCAACATGTGGAGAATTGTCTTACCTGTTTCCTGCTTCTTGGATTGTTGATTAATAAAGGAACTTCCATATAAAGCTTCCATATAAAAACTTCATGGACGCTGTGTTATAGACTACACAGTTTAGGATGTTTTTTTCCAAACTTCAAGGTTCTGTAAGTAGGTCTCCATCATAACTTTCACAGGGAAAGCGGAATACAGTTGTTTACTTTTCATAGGACTGGTAGGTCTGATGAACTCATTAGCCTAATTACAGGGGGCTGATCACTCTTTCTTAAGAGCTTTTATTCATTTTACTTATTGAAGCAGAAGCAATATCCTCTTGAGAGGTACAATTACCAGCTGACCTTCGGCTTTGACATCCAGATGGGTCTAAGAGAAAGTGGCCTCTACAGTGCTTGGGAATCAAAAGTATACGGATAGCTCAGAGTGGTGCCTTAAGTCTCAAAGCTCTTCCTTTATTCCTTTAATGCTGTCTAACAGAGGGAGAAACAGGTTTATAATTCTTACCTATGGAAACTGGAAATGCTGAATGAGATTCACTCAGCTCTCATAATTTCTATAGCTGTTACTCATGGTGAAATGGGAGGGGTTTATGCGGTAAGTTTGCCTAGCTGTGTGCATTTATCTCAGTGTGTATGACCTTTAGTTCAGCAACAGTCTGTATTGCTGAGAGACCTTTACTACAGATGAGCAAAAATCTACAAACCAAGCAAATGAACCAAAAAGATCTTGTTATTTCCTGTTAGCTAAAAGTACAAGAGCACTTGAAAGCTCTCAAATGTGTAAGTCTTGAAGTGAAACTGTCACCTTTTTATATGTTTTTAACCTTCAGCTCCTATTAATCTGAAACGCTGACTGTACATAAAGTTTACTACCGGTGTCCAAAGTCATGCTGCATATGTCTAGATAATTTATGTACCTAATGCTTCTATATATCTTTCACTTAAAAGGCATACGGATTATTTTTTAATATAAAGCTAGTTGCCATAATTTAGACACTAGTCCCAGAGGGGTTCCAATCACTTGCTATGCAGAGACATTTAAACTAACAGCTTGGAATTCTACTCATACATTCCTTAATCATTTACTTTGCATTACTGCTTTTTTCCAGAGTCCGTCCACATACTGTCATTACACAGAAAAAGCTAAAATTTCCTTGATTGTCACAAGAGGGAATGCACAGAAACCTTTATTGTCTGTAACTTCTCACTTTTTCTGCTCAAGTGTTATCCGTAACTTAGATACCTGAGTACGCCTTTGAAAGGTCTGTGCTTCTGTAGAAAAGAATTCAGGTTAGAAGGTGGTGCAATCTTTTTATCAAATGGATTCATAATATCACTGAGCTTGCTTTGCATCGTTTTAATAAACACAGCTTTCAGGGAGATTCTATGGCTTTATATGAGGGCTAAAATAACCGGGGGGCACAGTAACTTAAAAGATTTAGATGTTCTTGATAAGTAATTAAATTGCTTATTAATTACATGCAGAATGGCATCTTTCATTCTTTTTGTTGTATCTATTCTAACTATGCAATATGGGCTTTCTGGACTTAAGACCTGTTTCACGGAGAAGCACTTCATGTATTTTATTTTGCTTTCTCTATTTCCAGTTACTTGTTTCTATTCATACAATTTATGTAATTTAATAGCTTAAGGTACATTTTTTTTTTCCCTGAAAAAAAATAAAACAATTTGGCCAAATATAAATTCTCAAGCCAAATAATTATTTCTGCAGGGTATTTATCCAGAAGTAGTACTAGAGAATTTGCTTGGCTAGACTGTATGGACAGCTGCTGCAAAATTTGTTATAATATATGAACTTTGGGAGGTTCAGATATGAAGGTAACCATTTATGGAAGGAGTATTCCAAATGAATAAACATTCACATTATACTAGGAAAGGACATGCCAAGCTACTCACAAGAGGCTTACAATCTTGAAATTATAAATTTTATGTTTCTGTGAGAATTGATGTTATATAATGTAAAAGAAATTACATTGCAATATGCCATAAATCATTAGCTTATCTTTTGAAAGAATTACAAATGTGCTCACAAACTGATACCTCTAGTTTCTTGAAAAATAGAAACTAGTGTGTTTCTACACTCAGATACTACTTTTAGTACAATTCTTAATGAATTTGTGAATTCTGTAAAACTCAAACTGTAGTGCCATACAGATTTTCTTATCTATCAAGGAGATCCTAAGCTCAATAGCTCAATTCAGTACAAATGGCAGTCACAGCAGCCTTCATTTTTATGGTAATCATTTACTTACTGGGCAACATTTTTTGTAGTTAAATTGGCAAGCAAAAGCAGTATATTGTATTTTAAAGATTTCCCTTTCTGCTTCCAGAAGAAGCCAACTGTTTTAACTTATGCTACTGTCAATATTTCCATTTGTTTGCAGTGCTGTATCTCCATGGAACTGATATGTCCAGCAGTTGCTAAACTTATTATTGTAACCAACTGGAGTAACATTTTCTTGTTTTGTACAAAGGGTTGATTTCTGTATTTAGCTGTGCACTCTTCTTTGCAGTAAAGGGGATTCATTTTCACTTCAGAGATACATTAAAGATGAGAATTTTTCAGGTTTCTGTATGATAAAGAACTTTTTGGTCCTGGTGCCTGTATTTTTCCGGATTGTGGCATTTACTTATGGAAAGTAAATGCCATATAGTGAGGTTAGGGTCATGTGGAACACTGTACTCATGAAATGATTTTGTCTGCAGGGAGACTAGACATTAGTTGCATCCGTTGGCCATGTATACATGACCTATATTGTATTAATGCAAGTCTGCATTGTTTCAAGACTTCCAGGATGGACTTGAATTTGTCGTATGTAAAATTAAATTTCTAAAACTGTTCTGAAGTTTCAAGACAGAAAAATGTAGTCCCATGGAGAATGTTGCAAAATACATCTGCTATCTGGCCCATTAGGGCAACTTGAATCTAACCTAGAAATCTGATGGTCACTGTCAAACTCGAATTAACTGCCTGTAAGCCTTGCACTAGAAATCCTAATTTTGCTGAACAAGTTGACTGCCATTCTGTTGTAGGTGCTTTAATGATCGAGGTGATTTTCTCTAATTTTCTCTCTCCTTAAAGTCCTGTGCTGATTCTTGACTAAAGCAAATATTTCAGTCTTTTAATTAACATAGTAACTTTAACTTGTGTATGATAAAATATTTGCATATGTTTGTCTTCTTTCAAATGAAAGCGAAATAACAGATTTGTAGTCTGTGCAGTCAGTCAAGTGAAGAATCATGGAGATCATTTAAATAATAAAATGCATTTATTTCACCTTTGAGTTACTGGGAAAAAATAATTTCCATATAATTTCCCTGATAGTTAAAGCTAATGTCTGAAAATCCTGAGTCCACAAGAAAAGTGAAGTATAACCATGATGTGAATTTCACCACTCATTCCACAGGTGCTTTCCATTAGAATATGTCTGCTCCATTCAGACCTATTTTAAGTAAATTTACAAGGAAATGCCTCTCTACATGTTTATCCTGGAAGGGCAGATAGGTGTTTCATAAAGCAAGTCTAGAAGTTTTCTATTCTGTTCTTCAAAGGAAAAAATATTTTTCAGAACATGGTATTGCTGTTTGGTAATGTATTTTTAGCAGACATTAGAGACACTTTTAATTAAAACATAATAAAAGTAATGAAAGAGAAGTTACTGCTGCTTAAAAATTCTGGTGAAAGGGGTGTTTTCCTGCATAAGTGCTTGTGTAAAAAATTGGTGTTCTTTATATACACTTTAATTAATATGAAACTCTACTGTTACACTTTTCTTTTGATGATCTTGTAAACTATTATTATCTATCAATAACATAAAGTTATTATATATCATCTCTTAAATGACATGTCAAAAAGTATACTGACTTGTGAGCAATTATCTCATGAAAAATAGCAAACATAATAATTTTTAGTTTTTGGAGAACAGCTTAACTTGTACAGACAAACCCCACATCTTTCAAATGCTTTACTTGGTTTAATGAAAACCAGGAAAATGGGTTGGGATTAAGACTAGGGATAGATTATATGTCTACATATAGACTGTCAGGTCACTTGACTTCATTGTTCATTTTATCCCTGAAAAAATGTTTCTGATTGTTGCTTTCTTAAAATTTGTTTATATTCTCTTTTGCACTTCTTTCCTAGCTTTCAAGTTCGTGGTATAGGAAATGGTTGGAAAAAATATTTGCCTTCTGCCCTCTATACATATAACTGAGACATAGTACAAGCATAGTTTAAATTCTTCAGCTGTTCAAATTAAATGTTTAAACTGTGGTGTTGCTTAGACCGTCTTTATAAATTGTGTAAGTGTTGCTGTTAGGTAGTGATTTTTATTTTTTTTTAACTCCTTTCCTAATACTATTCAGATGGAGATGAAATATTAGATAATTCAGAAGCTAAGTATTTCATAATATTGCAGAATTTTTTTTTCATAAGAAATGAATTACAAGAGTGCTATATGTATTTAACTGAATCTATATTTTAATACATTTTTAAGCAACTAACAGAGCTAAGTGTCTTCAAGGGGTACTTTTTGTCTGTTTTATTAGCAGACTGTGGTTACAATAAAATGATTATTTTTTTACCAATAGCATCAGCGGCTTCTTGACATTTTGGAAGTGGAGAAAGAAGCGTTATCAGAAAAGATAAAAGAAGCTTTGATGCAGCAGTCACAAAAGCATAAGGTATTGCCTTTATTTACCAAAAAATAAGCAATCTCATCTGCACCATGGAGTTCATGGGGAATGTTCCTGTCACAACTATTGACAGGAAGGGGAAGGTTTCTCAAGCACTTTGACTATTTAAAATTATTTTTTTACCCACTCAACAACTATTGTGTATTCCAGTTTAATTTTTCATACATTTACAGGAAGTGCTTGACAAATGTTTGGATGAAGAAAGGCAAAGAAGTAAGGAAGCTCTGGCAGCTGCTGCAAAGGTATCTCTTGTTAAGTAACAGATATGCACTGTGAATTTCCATGTGTGTCATTACAAATGCCATGTTCAGCAACTCATATTTAGTAACTTTGTCAAAGTATGTTCTCATCTGTGCTTAGAAGAAGGTAGTTTTATAAGTCATGAACATAACACCTGTATATATGGATAGATGCTACCTTCTAAGATAGTCTCTAAATTAGTTTATAACAAAAACTTAAAATGTTGCAGTTCAGTTGTTGGTGTTAGTGGAGTATTTGGTTTTCTGATCTTTCAGTTAACAATATCAGTACATCTTGACGCAAAGTACTAGGTAGCAGGGTCAATTGATGATCTTAATTAGCCTTGTGTCTTATTTAACTTCTGTTAAAAATGGTTATTTTCAATGAAGACAGAACTATTTAAAAAATTATATAAAAATTTGGACATTTTAACAGATTTTCAATTAAATTAATGTTAAATGAGATTATTTACTTGTAAAATATTATTTTATTTCATGAAGTTCATTTGGGTTAGGACAGTAATTTTTTGTAAAAGTTAAGCTGTCTTTCTTTTCTGATACTGCTGTAGAATTCAGTACAAAAACTCAGTTGCATGTAATCATCTGGGAAAACTAGTATGCTTGTTACTAGATATATGTTACTTAGGTAATTAGGCTATTTTACTTTCCCTATATCTTCATATGCAGCCTGGCTGAGCACCTCTCTGAATAACATTCAGTAACACAAGAAACATGTTACATGGTTGATACCTAGGAGAAAATGTGTATGTAATAAAATACCTTCTTATAATTGGGGCATTTTTTTAACTTATATTTTTATTATATTTTATAAATGTCTAAAGAAAAAAATCAAATCCTAGTGAATTGCAAGGAACAGTTTTATTTGTAAGTCTAGGTATTTGAGGAACACAGTACCAGTACTTTTTATCATGTATAACTTCACATGAGCAGCTCCATAATCACCAGCACAAAGCACAGGAAAGACCTATAAGCTTATTAAAACTAGGGGGTGGTGGGTGTGGCTTGTTAGCCCATGATTATTTTGAGATTCAGCCTGCATTATTTATTTATATCATTATTATGCAATGATTCCCTTGATGATAAATCTATTTGTGTGGCTCAGCATGGGCAGAGCTGTCCTTGTTACTTCAAATGTAATAGTTGAATCTAAACATTAACAACAGCAACAAAAGATGAAACAGTGCTTCTTGTAGACTGCATAGCTAAGGAGCTTTGGGAGAGAGGATGCATTTATTTTAAGTATGTATTACCTATTTTGCTACTTTCTGCTGCATGCTTTTGTGTTGGCATTAAGGAAACCAATTAAGATGTATTGTGTTTTCAGTAGGGGAGATTTAGGATCCTTGCTTGTAACTTTCTTTTTTTTTTCTCTAACTACAAAATCATTGTCCAGTTGTAATACCTGCTTGGTAGCACCTTAAGATAAATTTAAGCACATAGTTCAGAAGTTGGAATATTCCACGTCCCATATCTTGTCAGCTCACAGACCTCGTTAGAAGTAGTAATGTGTATGGAGTAGCCATCTATATTGGGTATTTTCGTCATTTACTTGTGCTTGATTTATTTCAAAGGCTGAAAAAGAAGTAGTTCAGGAGGCTGTTCTCAAAGCAGTAGAGGAGGAGAGGAGAAATATGGAGAAGATTCATGCAGAAGAAAGAAAAATGTGGGAAGCAGAACGTGACAGACATAAAGAGAAGATCGCGCAGGCTGTTTGGGAAGCCATGCAAGAGCAAAGAAAGCACAATCAAGTTAGTATATTTTACCCTTCCATGGACACGCTTTGTGTATTTTATTTTTCTTTTGAATGTCTTACTGATGTAGTAGAATTTCTTGTGGCATCTGTCATGCATCACTGTATCTAGTTGACAGTTGCAGTGCACAGCAATATCATTAGTTTATCTTCTCTCCATACACTTAGTCTAGATGAAGTTTGCACATACAGAACAAAATTCCTGCAACCTTTCAGGTACATATATTGAAATTAAATGATTCATGCCCTGTAAATGGCTGGTTTTGTCCACTGATTTCAAATGGAGCTCAAGATCACTGGCTCAGATAGTGGCATTTATTTTGTAGACAGGTTAGGTGACTTTTCCTTTTCTATAGCTATGGAAAACATGTTACATTTCATCCTTATTCTGCTGGAATTCCATTATCATTCTTGGTAAAAAGATATTTTTCTAAGACAAAAAATAGAATAGTGATAAAATAGAGTATTATAAAAATTGAAAACCTAAACCAGAAATGTTTCTAGAGTTACTTTTTAGAGAGGTGCTTCCACAGGGATAATTGTACATTTGGATTTGAAGCAAATTTATTATTTGAAGTAAAATAGCACATCACAGAAGGTTAAAAATCATCTCATTGGGAACAGACCCCATTTCCCTTTCCAGTGTTAAACAGAATTTTTTACTTTCATACCTAATTTTGTTTTTTAGTGCTAAACTATTTTTATACTCTGTGTTGCTTTCATTTCTAGTGTATGTTTTTAATTTTGTACATAGCTTGTTTACTTCTTTTGAAGATAAATTATCGAGTGGTAAGATATCAGTTTTCAAGACTGTAATTTTATTGTACTGGTAAGCCTTCAGGCATTCCAACTATTCTTTACAACAAACAAAAAAGCAGCTGACTTGTGTTTTTTTTGTATATTCAACCTAAACTTCAAAACTAAATTGCAGCTGACAACAGTTGCTCGAGGTTTAGTTAGATACAAGTCATTTAGACCATCCAGAATGAGAATTGGTATCAGTGATGTGGAGAATTTGGTAATAGAAGGGAGAGTAATGTGGTTGCTTACTACAGTAAGGAAAATACAGAAATTCTATGGCTTGTGGCATATGAAGAGACTAGCAAGATGATGACTACGATAATGAAGTTTGAGGAGAGTTTCGATGGTTTTGGTGAAGAAGTCGTGTAGCTGGATGCATGGGGTTAGCCAGGGTTCTATATTTATGGATTTGGGGAATATGTGAAATGTCTCAGGAGTGGGAGATTGGTGGATTACATTGTCATAGTGACTCGGGTAGGTTTACCTTCCTGATGAATTGTAATTCCTTCTTGTTGTTGATATTGCCTTTGAAGTTGTCACAAGACAAGTCGATATCAGAAGTTTGGTCTTGACAGATTTATTCTTTCAGAGAAAGTCTTAAATATACTGAGATCTCTGCTTTTCTGAGGAAGAAATTCAGGCCTTTCAAAAGGACAGGGTTTTCAGCTCAAGCTGCTGGTTGGTCAAGCTGTTGATAGTCTTGAAGTGTCTAGTGGTGTACCTGTTGTGATGGCGAGTAGCGCTGAGGTATTGGAAAGTGGTGTGACTTATTCTGCTGTAAATATCTTGCTCTTGATGTAGTCATGTGGCATTAATTAATGCCATCTTTTTTTTTAACATTGAATAGCACTGATAACTGTGATAGTAACAGGAATTATTTCTCTTACTTGGATATAATATATTATGATTATTCCTTTGAGTTAGGTTCATTTTTCAAATACCTAATCTATTTTTAGTTAAGGGAAATGCAAAGTTTCTCTTGAGATTTTCAAACTTCTCTCACATAAATGTATGGCATATATGAAGTTACGGTCTTTATTCTCTGATTAATGAGTACAAATTATTTGAGGGAGGATGGACTTTAAAGTAGAAATTTGTTTCTTGCACAATTTTTCACTCATTAATGCTGCCAAGAACTTGCCTGCCTCCTTTAGGCTATTCCTGTGATAGAATTTTAGTAGTTGTAATATATTTAAGTCTGACAACAAAAGAAGTCCTGCAGAGCTAATGTACCCACTGATAGCTTATATATGGTGCCAGATGGGACTTTGGTTTAGCAATGAAAACCAGTTGGGACTACAGGCAGTTTTTGTGTGAACACACAGACTGAATAGTCTTCCACTCAGAGTTGTTTCTTATTGGCCTTTTTTTGCTGTAAGATTTGTCCTTCAATAGCTAAAATTGCAGTATTTACTTTCTTGCAGTTATTGTGTAGACAAAAAAAATAAATCTGTCAAGTCAGCTCTGTAATGGCCAAAAGTAAATCATATAGTCTAGCATTTCAGACAATGAAATGTGTAATTGTGTCTGTGTTAACACGTTTCATTTAATTCTTTATGCTGTGCTGTATAGTTCCTTATGCTTCCTGCTTCAAAATTGTTACCTGATACTATTACTATGCTTAGTACCAAGTAATGAAACAACTGAGTGTAGCTGAATGGAAGTGAACATGCAAAATAATCCATTGGTATCAGTCACATAAAAAAGACCTTTAAGAGCAGTACTGAAAGAGAAGTTTCTTTCTGACTAACATATGATTTTGGAACATAACACTAGGAAAAGAAAGCTGACTTGTTTTTAACAAAATCTCTCTTCTCTTACTTTTTCTTCTTCAGTTTATCACCAGATGAAATAATGTGTGTGAGGAAGAAAATATATTTTTATATTTACTTCTGTTTTTCTTAGTCTTGTATCACACTAACAATTGTCATAGAAACATAGGTTAAAATTTATTTTTATTCTGATGCAAGTTAATGAACTAAAACAAAGAAATTGAGCATAGTAATAGAGAGAAGGGATACTGTACATCACTGATACTGTAAGTCTGCAAAATTGAAAGATCAGAAATGGTCAGTGTAGTCTTCTACAAATAGGCGAGGCAGAATGGCTTCTAGTCCTGGCATCCCTAAGTAACACTAAGAAAATGGAAAAATTTTATCATTTTCTTTGAGATACAAACCTACTTTATAAGCTACATCTTTTAAATGTGTTTTGATATGTGCCAGAGTTGAATAAGAACAACACAGAAGAAATTGAGACTCTAAATTTGATAGCCATTTATTTGAAAATAAATTTCTGTGTCATCATGGTATGAATTTGTTGGCTTCTCCTTTGCCTTCTAAATCAGAAAACATGTTTAGGAGCTTTGATTCTTTGTCTTAAAGGAGGAATTTACTGCTCACTAATTCTCTTTTTAAAATAAAATATTTTTTTCACCAGTTTTTAAACACATTCACTAAAGAACCCCATAGAACTTAGATATGAGAAAGCAATTGGAAGAAAAAAATATTCTAGCGAACATAACAGTAAAGCGTTGAAGGTCACAGTTGTGCTGAATCAGGTGGTGAGATTTCCCTTCTTATTCTAAAGAATTTGTTTAAAAGAAGAGAAGATGAATATTTATTGTGCAGGGATGATACAGGTATTTAGTTTTACTATGTTTTGTTGAGAGCCATAGTGGGTGCAATTCTGGAAGCTTTATGCAGATTGCTTTTACTTGTTAGGTATTCATACTTGACAAAACTTTGTCCTAAAAATTGTTTGTCCTCAGTCACATAAGGAGATGCTACCTCCATATAAGATTTAAGTTATTAATGTCACTTTGTTAGAGAAGAATCTGGGGGTTTAGGGACAGTTTAATAAATAATTAATGATTAATGTAAAATATGTTATTACCAAATACAAAACAGGAGAGTAAAGATATACAGTGAATATAGGAATTAAGGCATTCTGGGTTAAGAGTTTCATCTTGGTGGAGCAAACTTGACACATCCCCTTCTCCCTTTTTTCTAAAGGAAACTGAAGAACTAATGTAAAATGAACATTGCATTTGTTTTCATGATAGCTTTGGAGTTTTCATGATGTGGCTTGGAGTCTTCACTTAGAGACATGGGGTTTTGAATTATATTGAAGATACTAGTAGATACTAGTAGAAACTAGTGGAAACCTCATGACTCTGAAGGGATATATGAGATACATTGTATCACTAAGGAGATGGTAACAGTTTTCCTAGAGTACTGTCTCAAGAGCCTGTAAGGTATTAGAAGTCCAAAAGACTTTCTTTTTGGTTGAGACTAGCATCATCTTCAGAATTTATGTATGTTTTCCAGGTGCTTAGTGCTTTCATGAAAGAGATCTTAATTTCTTTTGTATTCAAAAGCAGATTCTTAGTTTTAAGATGGATGGGCTTGCATTTCAAATCAGGGAGAACAGGGTCTCTTTGGAAGTAATGAGTAGTCTTTTGATTAAAGATGTTGTTCATTTGCACAGTAACCTCATGATCCATTTACAACACACTGAAAAGTCATCATAGATGAGGAACTCCTATATTCAGCAGGCTAGGTGTAGCCTGGCATGTCTCCAGTATCATCTTCATTTTTTATATGCTGTATGGCATTTTTTACAGTGACAACTTCCGTGAAAGAAGAGTTTAATATGTCTTGTAGTTGTCAGTGTGGAGAGGAATGCTTGGTGAAATTCTTCCACTAGAATGTTTTCTCTAGAATGCTTCTTTGAATAAAAATATTACTGTCTAGATAAAGAGAAGCTGTCACGGTTTAGGGTCAGGTCAGCCCCCCTTATCTGTAACAGGTAATTTGGGTGAAGCAGAAGGGTTTTTTTCCCCAGAATTCAAAATTGTAGTGAAGCTTCTGGGGTACAGCTATAAACTTAAGAGATAAACCAATGGACAGTGCTCTCCATTGTCATCTTCTTTCCACTTATTTTCACTCTTTGAAAAAACTAAAATCCAAAAATTCATTGGGGATATAACATAACGAGAACCATAGAATTTTGGATAAAGTAGGATGATATATTGTAATTTACAATTAGTGGGCAATGCAGAGTAGCTGTGGCAGTAGATACTGTATGATGCTGTCATGCATAGAGGTCTCTGCACAGTAGTTGTTCTCATTTTACAAAACTTAAATTCTCACATAAATGAGGGAACTGGGGGGTGGGGGGGTGCAAGGGCAGAGATGAGCAGTAGCAAAGGACACTTTTATGCACTGCAATTTTTGTTTTAAAGACAATTCACTGAGAGCAAAATGAAAGCTAGCAGCTACAGGGATAGCCCTGGAAATTTAGGTCCATGTCATAGCTTGAAATTAATAACTTTCCCAAAGTACTTGAAGCAAATAATCATCTTTGTCATTTCCTGAAGGCTTAAATTAAATATACTGTATGTAATTGATTGTAGTTTACCATAATTCTTTAGGGGAAAAGAGCCTGATTTCATCATTACCGTAATCTACACAGCAGATGCATTAGACACTCAAGTGTTCTGAAGGCTGAAAATAATTAGAAAAAAAAAAGTTTTTAATAAATTAAAAAAACTGACAAAAACTCTGCTTCTTCTTGGACACGAGCAAAAGCACTAAGGCAAAATGTTCTTACCAATGGGAAAGTATTTCAGGAAAACTGAGGCTGCAGTGTTTCATTAAGCCAAGCCACAACTGAGATATACTTAGATATAGAAAGGAAAAATATCTTTGCAGAAAAGTTAACTAAAAGGCTTATGGGAAAAAAGAAAATGAACTTCCCAATATTCTTTGCCGAGTAAATCTCTAAGCATTGAAGACAAATATGCTCTCATTCCTGAGGATTCATGTTGTACTGTTCTTTGCAGAACAATAAATTTGTTATTAATGACCTCGGAATGTATGAATATAATTTTAATAGCAAACATCTAAATAGTTGAAAAAAAAATATTTTATTCTTCTGTACTATATGGGCTTTAAACTATGCATAATATTTTGCAAGAATTTATGAAAACCAGTATATGTTATTGCTTAGAAGGTAAAAGCACAATGACTAGAACACGTGGTGCTTAATCCAAAAAAATTAATGGCCACTTACCTGCTACATTATAAAACTTTTTTAGTATTCATGCTCATCTGCTTGAGGGGGTGCTCCTGTTAATAATTTTGACAAGCCTGAATCCATTTCATTTTGAATGTCTTAAGGATTTCCAAACTCAGTCATATGTGAGTGAAAAAAAAGGTATGTGAGTGAAAACATGAAGGCTTTCACCGTATATTTACAGAACTGGCTTTGGTTTCTTTTCTGCTATTGCTTAACTGGTAAATTTTGGTGAAAATTATTATTTGTCTAATATTTTTTCCTCATTGCCCTGTATTTAAGAAGTTTGGAAAAACTAATAAATAAAAAAGTATGTCTAAAAAAAAAATGTTTACCATTCTATACCACTACACGTTCCATGTACATAAAAGGTGGCTACCAAGAAGATGGACACTCCCTTTTTACAAGGAGTTGCATGGAAAAGAGAAGGGGTAATGAGTATAAGTTATGCCTGGGGAGATTCCAATTGGACTTGAGAAAAAAAAATTTCACTACATGAACAATTAAGATATTGGAATAATCTCCCAAGGGATGTGGTGGTTCCCTACACTGGACAGTTTTAAGACTCATCTTGACAGGATGCTGGGCCATCCCACTGAAACTATATATATAAAATGTATGCATGTATGTCTGTTTATTTATAGTTGAGTTGAAATGTTGGACTAGATGACCTTGAGGTCCCTTCCAACCTGGTATTCAATGATTCTGATATTTCAGTCAGATTTATTAGGTGTAGAATGGCCCTATAATTCGTAAAAAACCTCTTTGTTTTTTATTTTCTGGTGTGTCAAATCAATAGGTGTATAATGAATATTTTGGAGGATAATATGAGAGGAAAAAAATATATAACTATATACATTTGTCTTTTATTGTCCAGTAAGATTACTTCTGTAGATAGATTCCCTGAGATATCTTTTTAGGTGTCAAATCTATGGGATTTTGTTTATTGTCACCACAGTTTCCTTACCTTAAAAAAAAAAAAGAGAGAACATTGAGTGCCAGTATATGCCCCTTTCCTGATTTTGGACTCTGTGAATGAATTTCATCCTGTGAATCTACTTACCTGTCTGTATGTTCATTCTTTGCTGTACAGAGTAGTTTTTAGAATTGTTCTTACTTTAGAATTGTTTCTCCTTTGATCTCCTGTAACCTCTTTTTATTCTTTCTGTTCATCTATTTCATATGTACACTTTTCCTGAACTGCTCATGTATAAACATGCATTCAACTGCTATTCCCATGATGCTGGTGCAAAGATCTATTTCTTCTTCTACTTTTAGTAAGGTGCTATATGTTGTTAGGATATTTCTACAACTTTATTATGAATTCATCGTACTGTTTGTAAGGCAGAGCTGTTCTCTAATCATCTATGCCTCCTGTTAATGTGCATCTTGATTCTGTGTGATGCAATGAGTGTCTGGTAATTTTAGCACGGCAGGGGGTAGGCTAATTTGGGAATTCCTGGGCTGTGGAGAGGCGAGATACTACTGTGTGGCTGTTTGTCAATAGTTTTCTGTGGTACTCCATGATCCTGTGCTTCTTTAGCAGGATCTATTGCCCTCTTAGGTTTAGCTATGTGCTTTATGCTTCTCTGCAGGATTGCTTCTCAGCTAATATCAAATTTGAAATCCTAACTTTTTTCTCAGTGCCCACTTTGAATGCTATTTCTGTCTACACTAAAAAACCTGATAAATCTCTTTGATATCACTTTGTGAATGTATTACTATCACTTGAAGTTCAATAGGCCTCTTTGTCTTTCTTTCCCACTCTCCATATACTTTCTGTCACCAACATCAACCATGTTGCTTGTTTCTCTGGACTGTATCATGGTTTTGTTTCAGTTCTAATAGTAAAAATAATTGCTTATATGTTGCTGGTAATTTAGACATCATATCTGTGAGAGTTGACATCTCTTGACAACATTGGTACAACCTTCATCCAAGCTCCTATTTCTCCTGTCCTTGTATTAATGCATCTTTTTTTCCTAAAAGTTATAGTTTGTCCTTCAATAATACTGCTATAATGATCACTTTTCAACCCTTCACTTGGGGCTTTCCATCACTCTTTCTTTATTAAATAGACTATAAACTGCTTTGGTGTCTTGTTTTACAATGCCAGGAATAACTTCATAAGATTTTGATTGGATGGGAGTGTGTTAATCATTCAAAGAAAAATTATTTTTTTTTTCCAGCAACAGGCTTAGGGTATCCTAATATTGCTGTTCATGTTCAACATCGTGTGGATTCGTACAAGAAGTTTTGTGTTTTGGGGTTATTTTTTCTCCTACCTAGATAGGCTATTGATAATATAATATCACATAATGTGTTGGAGAAGAACTTCCCCTTCAAAGGACATGATCTCCAATTTCTGTTGCCTTTACCATATTGTTGAGATCTCAGTGGGAGTGTTTGCTTACATTTCTCTCAAGGATGCCCAACAATTATTTTCCATTTTCACATTCTTCTTGGTTTTCCATTTTCTATCAGAAACATTAGTGTGTCCATTTTTATGGAGACCATGGTGATTCCACAGGGACACAGAAAAGCATTTTTCATTAACAGAAAATGTTGTGTAATCTTGACTGTGTGAGAAAGCACACAACTTAGTAGCACGGAGTGGAAAGAGATCCCTACTATTAGATCAGTTTATTTTTAATATGCTTGCAAGGTCTGGAAAAGTAGAAGTCCATTGCATGCAGACTTTAGCCATGTCTGACTTAAGAAGTGGTTTGTAGTAGTTTGTAACCACAGACATTATAATTTGAGGGTTACTATTTTCTGAAAAACCACTAACATTGCAGTCTGTGGTTGCATTTCCTAGATAAAATTTAGTACTGCCACCTGATCCTTGTGTGAAAACAAAAGAATTTTCCTATGAAATTGCAAACTATCATAGGGTTTTCTTTTCTTTGAACACTGAGTGGAGTTCTCGGATATATACAGTACACTTGTTTTCTTTCTGTCTTCCTGCATATATGTCAATAGGCATTACATGTATGTATATAGATCCATATATTGATGAATATGATTTGTAAATTGAGTACTTGAATAACTTCATTTTATTTTTTATTAGGTATTCTAATCTAACTGCTGTCAAACATATATATAGTCCTGTGAAGAAGCTAACTTTGTGACTATCATGCAGTACCCCAGCATCTGATCTGATTTAAAAAAGAAAACAAGTGTGATTCGTGGAGTGTTCTTCCTCACTTTCACCTTCTAATGGGAAACTGGGCTTTCCTATATTCTTGGATCTATTAAAATAGCAGTAAGACCCTCAGATAGTGCTATACCCTTTTTAGCTAAAGATAAAAAAGGGCCATTTTTTACCTTTGCAACCAAAATCTAAATTACGATCAAAATCTAAATGTAAATATAGCATAACAGGGAAGAGAAAAGAAAGATTAAGGAAAAGGAAGCACATATGATGACAAGATGCACATGCAGCTAAGACTTTGTTAAGCAATAGTAATAGGTAATAACAGAACTTAAACAATCTTCCTATCTGTTGACAATTTACTGTAATGACTGACAGAAATAGAGCAAAGACAGATGGTAACTTTGAGAACTTAGAGGAGAGCACTTCGTGAAAGGTCATATAGCAGGAGTGATGATTTCTCAGAAGGAAAAGCTAGTGTCACTGATTAATTTGAAAGAAAGCAAAAATACATGACTGAGTTGGCTAGGGGACTGGCTGTTGTATGGTTTGCTACCTGAAGCCTTATGAAAACTGGATGGAAACAATAAAGGAGTTTTCTTCTCAATTCATTGATACCACAGCAAAGCTGTCCTTTGTTAGTCTCAAGGCATTTGTATTTTTTACACAGAGGTCTATGTTTGTCCATTATGAATTATGACTAAGGGACAGTGCAGAGTAAATCAGCCAGTTCAGTAGTGTTCTTAGTGGTTGTAATCTGCTTTTTAGGACATAAGCCTGAGAAGAAACCTGTGTGTTTTCTTCTACTCTTTTCTCCTGAGCTGAGCAAGCAGAATAATGTTTAAACTCAGCTGAGAAACAGGCATTCAAATCACAGAGAAATAGAACCATATGATTCATCCTAGAGCATGGTTGGTGAAATTTAATCGCCAGAAATAAAAGGTGTTTTGGAGTATTACTAGGTGTCTGATAAATAACAAATATTGGGATGAAGCCCACTAAAGTACAAGTCTTTGCCTACAATAATATGAAATCTTCCAATCTGATGGCTACATCAATGGTCTTTTGAATTACTGCTGTCATGGTAGACTGTGACTGTTGAGATACTTTTTAGATTATAAGTATAGTCAGTATGTGTCTGAAATAGTGAAATTGAAGTTTTTATATCATTATTTACCCTATATTAATTTTGTATTATGAAGTAATAAATGTTTATACATTTGGAAGATATATCAGTGCTACTTTTGGTTAAGTACAATATGGTGGATGAATCATAGAATCATTTAGATTGGAAAAGATCCCAAAGATAAAGTCCAACCATTGACCTAACACTGCCAAGCCCACCACCAGACCATGTCCCTGAGGGCCACATCCATACATCTTTTAAATACCTCCAAGGATGGTGACTCAATCACTTCCCTGGGCAGCCTATTCCAATGTTTGACAACACTTTTGGTGGAGAAATTTTCTCTAATGTTCAATCTAAATGTCCCCTGGCACAACTTGAGGCCATTTGTTCTCATCCTCTTACTGTAGAGAAGAGGTGGACCCACACCCCACTACAGCCTCCAAAAACAAAGCAAGTTGTAGAGAGTGATAAGGTCTCCTCTGAGCCTCTAGGCTAAACAAGCCTAGTTCCTTCCTTCAGATGGTTCTCATAAGACTTGTTCTCTAGAACCTTCACCAGCTTTGATGCCCTTTTGTGGACACTCTCCAGTGCCTCAATGTCCTTTCTGTAGTGAGGGGCCCAAAAGTGGACACAGCATTCCAGGTGCAGCCTCACCAGTGTGAAATACAGAAGGAAAATCCCTTCCCTAGTTCTGCTGGCCACACTATTTCTGGTACCAGCCAGGATGCTGTTGGCTTTCTTGGCCACCTGGGCACACTGCTAACTCATATTTAGCTGGCTGTTGATCAACCCCTATTCAGCCAGGCAGCTTTCCAGCCACTCTTCCCCAAGGCTGTAAGCACTGCCAGGTGTTCTGACACAGGTGCAAGAGTCTCACAACATTGTCCTAATGCCATTAACCCACATCCTCTTTAGTGCTTCCCTACCTTCAAGCAGATGAACACCCCCACCCAGCTTGGTATCCTCTGCAAACTTGCTGAGGGTATCCTCAATCCTCTCATCCAGATCATTCATAAAGAACATAAAGAGAACTGGCCTCAGTACTGAGCCCTTGGTAACACTGCTTGTGACTGGGCTGACAACTGCATTCAGCTGTGTTCACCACCACTCTTTGGGGACAGCCAGCCAGTTATCACCCAGTGAACTGTACACCCATCCAAATCATGAACAGCTAGTTTCTCCAAGAGAATGCTGTTGGAAAAAATGTCAAAAGGCTTTAGTGAAGTATTGCTCTGTTACTATGTTCACTTAAAATTAAACTTAGTATGTGGTGTGGCAATTGTTCTCACTCAAATTTTGAGTCATCCACTGTGTAATTAGAAAATCTGTGTAAGACTCAAGAAAGCACAGGGATTAAAGAAATGGGAATAACTGTACTACATAGTAGGTATTCCCGGTACCTTTTGGAATAGGTATTTGCATTTTTGAAATATTGGTGTGTTCCTTTTTGAGCCATAGGTTTATTTGTTATTTCATTATTTTTCCATGGTTGCATTGTTTTGAGTTTTGTGAAAGTATGCACTTAGAGGGAAATGGAGATTTTCCTTTTCCATGTGCTGCTCCCCAAACCCTCTCTCAGGGCAGCTGCAACATGGATCCTCAGTTCAGCTGTCTGTGCTGCAGTAACAGGAGAAGTGAATTTTGGCTCATAGAAAAAAATGATATAACAACGTTATTTACAAATTGTGACTATTGGGGAAGTTATTAGTTTTTGTTCTCCAATTTTCATTCATGTATTTTTGGAAGACTATAGAGATTCTTGCCAAAAAAAATCCACAAACAAACCAAAACTATTTTTTTCTGAATTAGTAATATTTCTGAATAGCTATGACAAATATGCTACATTTTTATTGCTAAAAGGAAAATTGAATTACATCCTGTGAAATCCTGATTGCACCTTACTGTTTATGATAAATATGAATACACTAAGCTTGGTGATACTGTTAATAGAAGTGTCACAAATTGCTGCCTTATTCTGCAGCTGCACCATTTGTGTTCCTGCTACTTATTTTTTTTAACGTCTGGCACAAAAGCATAGGAATTGCAAGGGCTGCTACCTCATTTCTGGGGCATTTTTAGTCTCACTTTAGGTTTCCCCTGTGTAATTATTTTTATTGAATGCTTCATAGTTTGGTTAATTTCAGTGTATCTTACATATGTCACTTCATTTTCCTGAATTTTGGAAACAAAAGACGGTGAAATAATTACATTCTTTATTTCACTTTAATTTATTAATTATTTATTTGGCTTTGGGATGCTAAAAGTTACATTTTAGGACAGTGAGTTTGGTTCAGGAAGTTGCTTCCTGAGCTGATAACTCAGACAGATAGGTTGTATTGGAGTTAATAGAGGTGTTTGAAGAAGAGGTTCCTGGCTTTCTCTACTGTGATGCTTTTCTAGTACCAAATCAGATTTGTTGTAGGGTAGTGTTAATCTGAGGGCTGGATGGGTTGTTTTTTACTGCTGTGCACAGAATGTACCTGGCAGTATCAAGGTTTGGAAACAAATTTATTGTCCTTAGGCTTCTGCTTTTTGTGATGCTAGAACAGCCCTTACCTAATTTCTGAACAGCCGTGCAATACGGAGGCTGAGGGGCAACCTCATTTTCCTCTAACTTTGTCAGGAGGGGAAGTGCAGAGGGAGGTGCTGAGCTCTTCTCCCTGATAGCCACTGATAGGATGCATGGGAATAGTTCCCACACTGCAGCAGGTGAATTTTAAACTGGACGCTAGGAAACATTTTTTTACCAGGAGGATGGTCAAACACTTGACCAGGCTTCTTACAGTAGTTAATGCCCCACACCCTTAATAATGCGCTTTAACTTCTGAGGAGCCCTGAACTTGGCAGGCAGTTGGACTAGATGATTGTTGTAAGCCCTTTCTGACTGAAATAGTCCTGTTCTATTCTAATTAATAGCAGCTAGTAGATCTCTCTGGTGAATGTAGTACCTGTATTACTTCCTTTTCTTCTCATCTCAGGGAACGTTTTTTATCATTATCTGTTAAAATGATTATTATTATCTGTTTAAAATGGTAAGTTCTCTCTTCTTGAGTGAAATATCTACTTAGTCATTGTAGTACTGAATTTATAAGTTTTTGTAAATATACTGCATACATTTAGGATAACTACCATTGAGAAAGGAATGTATTTATGATAAATTTGTAGTAGGAAGGAAAGGAATGCCCTGTATTCTATTTGTGAAATACTTTGAATATTTACACCTGCACATTTTCTTTTTCAAAAGGAAATTGTCAAGGAAGCATTAATGGAGGAGCAAAAACAAAGTGAAAAGGCACTTGAAGAAGCAGTGAAAAAGACAAGAGAGGAACTAATGGAATATATTAAAGAGCAGAAAAGGGTGAGTTACTGGTGGCTAATGGGTTTCACTTCATGAAGCAAGAAATTGGTGAAGTTTATTAATCCTGAAACATCTCTTAAAATGCATAAGAAAACAGAATGAGATGATATGTCTTCAGATTTGTCATTCATTTTTTCAAACAATTTGTTACTGTGATGTGTTTCTTCCTATATACTTATAGAATTTTAAGTTCATCTTGAGCTGAAAAGCAGAAATTAATACATTGGTTGAAATGTACAGTATTTCCTAATACAGTAATTTAAAGATGGGGCATAAATGCAGTCTCTCAAATTCTAATTGTGATCTGAGTTTAGTTCATTGAAAATACTTCCGTATCAATAGCAGATGCTATTTCCTGTTCACAAAATAACTTTATTGTGCAGTTTGCACATGCACAAAGGTCATTAAATTTTCCTCTCAACCCATATTCTATGACAGCTGAAAATATACTGGTATTCTGTTGAATACCAGTTGGTATGATTTATAGCCAATGCACTGTTCTTGTTATGAAATACTGTAATGTTCTGAAACTTGATGTCAGATATTCTGCACTTTAATGCTTGTGTATTAACAGTAAAATATAACTTAAAAACCAGCTTGATTAGTTTTCAATAGGAGGAGAAAAAATTGACACGTTTCTGCCCTTTGAGGGAGTTTATAAAAATAAAAACAAAGCAACCCAAAAATTAAAAAAACCCCTCTTTCATATGGAAGTAGCAGCCCAAGATCAAATTCAGTTATTTCAGTATTGTCAATAAACAGAATCACTAACAAGGAAGTAAAATAATGTGTTTGGCCTCTACTGTTCCCTGCTTTTATGTGCTGAATTTTTTTATGGGAAATAATACTTAACTTCAGAAGTTTAACTCTACTACTAGTTAATATTGTTTTAGCTGTCTTCCATTATGCTGTGCTTGGAGAAGTTTCCATTTAGGAGTATGGAGCTCATTGCAAAGGTGTTTAAGCAGAGGTCTGGGACAAAACACCATCCATAAAGATGTTTGAGCTTGTTTAGATCTGAAGTTGGTTGTTCACAAAGGATAAGCTCTTTGGGAAGGTGAAAGTAGGTCTACTAGTAAAATAGCTTGTATCATAAGAAGTCAATAGGATTATCTAATGCAGACTCTTCACTGTTGGCAGCTAAATCACCCTATTTTGAAGTGGTAGTAATTTCCTGCTGGCACTTCAATAGCAGCTTCTCTATTCTTAATCTCTTAGATTTCCATTTTCATCAGAAATGGAGACTTCTTCCATTTTCTTTCCACCTACACACACAGTTGGAGCTTATTGCTATAATTCCACTGTCTGACTACTATTAATCTGTTTTGCGTCTGCCAAGTTTTCACAAATTAGTGAAACAATGAAAGTACTATCTTCAAAGAAACAAGATCTTCAGTTTATCTAGTAGGAGCAACAGTTCCATTCATTTCATAGAGGTCTTGAATATCAAAGTATTTCAGTCTACTCTTTTCTCATATTGATCAATTGACTCCTATTTCCATTAATTTAAAAGAAATTAATCATATCTAAAGACACCTAGGGTTTGGTTTTTTTTGCATAAGATTTATAAAGTCAGTATTTAAATTGATACTGGAAGATATTTTTAACTCCAAATCTTTTGGCATAATAGCTTTAATATGATTACATATTAAAGCGGGAGTAAATGGACTTTGGTCAAAGCCCATGCACCTGTTAGAATAATAAATATACTTTATGGAATATACTAAAAAGTAGCAGCTTCTGGAAGGAATTCCTAGAAAGAACTGAGAGAATACCTCATGGTTTTGTTTTGTTGGTTGTTTGTTTTTTCTTTGACAGGGAGAGTCCCAGTTACACACTTGCAAAGGTAACATACACCATATTGTATTTCAGCATTGTTTTGAAAATAAGTTTGTAGAATCCTTCAAACCATGGGACAAGGCACAACAGTATTTGTACATGGATAGTAGTGGTTAAGTGCTTCAGAAAAAGACTCAAACAGATGTTTATCCAGCTTATTTTGTGATAATAGTACAAAGTACATTTCATCCCTCATGGTAAATATATATACCAGTTTTCAAAGTAGCTTATAACTTTCTTAGTCATTTATTCCATTAAAAGGCTTTCTTTTACTAAAAGTGTAATAGTTGTGATGTCAATTTAAAAAAATCAATTGAGTATTTGGCTAGTTACATAATTGATACAAATATTTTAAAATGTGAAGGAGAATTTACACTTGTATATGTGCTTGGATTCTTATAAGACTTTCTATAACAGTTTATAAATTTGGATCTGTTAATCCCACAAGTTTTGCAGTATGTTATAAATGTAGTCCAGTGTTATATTGTATTCTATGTAATAGTTAATATTTCCTTTCAGTTAGAAAGAATTGGTTGTGAATGAGTCTTTTTAAAAATAGATCGATTTGATAACTCTTTATAGAAATCATTTGTGTCAACATAACTTCTACGTGGAAAGTAAACCACAGAAATCTGTTGCCATTCCCAAGCTGACTCTCTTATCTTCTCTCTAGCTATGCTAGTGTGAAGTAGTGGTTACTTTTGAAAGCCCAGGTGCTGTACAGTTTAGGTGTTCAGTCTTACTGACCACATACCCAGCATATCAATGCATGTATGCATGGGATTATTTGAAGTAGTAGAAATTTAATTAGCAAAAAGCAAACAATTGGTGGTACATTCTCCATACACAGCACTTTTCAACCCTTTCCTGATCAGTAATCTTTCAATGGAAATTCCTTAGAACTGAGGAAGCTAAATGTTCTGCCTTTGATAAAATTCTTAGCTAAATAATTTAATGTCCTATGCATAAAATTTTGACACACTTAGGATTTTTGTAGATCCACCATATTTGAAAGCCTTTATCAGATAAATAACTTGGAGTTAGGCTAAGTATTTTTACACTTAATATATTTGACATTGTTACAGATGAATGAGTTGCATTTGGAATCAGTAAAACAAACATTGATTTATAGTCTTTGTTCATAGTTTCTCATGGGCAAACAAGCAAATTTCAATGCAATTTTTTTTTAATGCTAAAAATGAGAGGTTTGTTAGATTAAAATTAAGACGAGGAAATGGAAAGTAATGCAACAATAACATCATGCTAAAACACCCAACATAAGACAGGGATAAATGTAACTTGCTCCGTATTCAAGCCAAACAAAGTCTCTAAAGCTAGTGGATAATTTATTGGCAATTATTCACCTTTGATTAAAGGACACTGCAAGCTATAACAAAAATGAAACTGCGATGGCAAGTTATATTTTCATGCAGTAGGTGAAACATGGGCAATGCATCATGGCTGTGCCTTTTTCATGCTTCGAATATAATCCCAAATTTGTAAAAGATATATAGCACTATATTGACAGCAGTTCAGTTTAAGATCTATAATCTTAATTTTGGTTTTTTGCTATTAACTGAAGAATTTTATACTAGAAAAATGTTTGGATTTTTTTTATGTTGCCACAGGTAACATCTTAATAATCTGGGTATCTAAGATGTGAAAGAAATCTCAATCAGGAATTTGACTCTATTACTTCATTATTATTTCATACCCACCATTATGTTGAAGCGTGCTTGTTGCCGTTTAAAGGCGTAGCAACCTGGTTCCGAAAGCACACGGCTACCGCCCAATAACCGCGCGGTCCATCAGCA
>JANHFX010019491.1:53195-145150 GCA_027560015.1 Chloroceryle amazona
CTAAGCACTGCTGGCTATCAGGCTGTCAGGAGAGGGGTCCTAGCTTCCCGTACATCGCGATATCTTCCGGCCGCCGGCCCCTAACTGCCAACATTTCCCCCCTCCCTATGCCGAAACCCGGGAGCTGAAACAAAATAATACTGTCATGCCTGTTCAAAGACATCTTCCATAACTATACAACTTGTAGAGGTTTATAAACGTTTATAACACTTTGAATACTTCTGAATCAAATTTGAATACACTTGCTATAGCTGTTAACCAGACTTGCTTTCTTCAGCAAAGATACATCCACATTATGTCCAGGATTTTATCTTTATTAATTGTTTGAGGTTGTATTTGACTGTGTAGTATTGATATGTCTGTGTTTCATAAAAGTAACAGGAACAGTGTTTCACCTTCCTGCTAGCGGGGTGGGAAATGAGGGAAGAGAGATATCACACAGGTAAAAACTACTTCCACTTTTGTCATACAAACTGAGAAAAATTTATTTTTATCTGGTGCATGGATACAGTGCAGTATTGTGTGCCACCTTTGTTCATGAGACACAGATGTAAGGGGAAGCAAAATCTTTCCATTTGGTTAGTTAGTTTAGTAGAAGTCTAAAAGATCCAAAGCCTATCCACTTTGATGTAAGCTCAAGATTCAGTAATTTATTTCTCAGTATTGTCTTCTGTTGCCTGATGTTCATAATCCTATAACCTCTGGTGCTGCTTTGTGGACTTCGGTCACCTGACTGCTCTGAAAAGGGCCAGTACTGTAACAGGCCCCAAGCACATTAAGTTCAATAAATAATTACATCAGCCAACCATTGAGGCTCACTATGCCTATGTTACTGGTTGTACTGGAAGCATTTACCAGCTTTTTGCATTAATACTTGTATTTGATTTTATACTGAATTTTATGTGAAGGAGAGGGTTCCACATTATTAGATGGAACAGCTCTGTGGTTTTTTAAGGGTTAACAGTTTGGTTTTTGCTACAACATCATGCTGATATGGTAGCATATATATTTACATGTCTTTATGGAGGCTCTTACAGGAATGTATGTGTGTCCACTCATATTGGTATTTTTAACCTTCAGATAAGGCCAAGAAGTAGACTCTAATGTAATTCTGTGTCATAGTTTACATGACAATTCCCAAACTGTGACCTCGGTACTATAAGACAGAGGCATAGCCGTGCCCTATCACTGACCTGTAGAACTACATTGCTTTCTAATAGTTTTGGTTCAAGACGTGATTAATGGGTACACGCTGCTCCTTTAGGAATATAAAGACAGGCTAGGCCCATGCCTGCTCCAGTTTGTGTGGACTTCATGTGGGGCTTTGGCCCATTCACTGAACGCTCCTTGCTTCAGTTTACTAGCACTAAATAGTGTGAATACAAATATAGCTTTGTCCCAAAGTACAAAATTTGTAAGTAGTTCCAAGGCACTTTTGTGTTTGTTGCTTGCCCCTCTGTGCAATATTAATACAACATTGACTGAAGTTTTGGAGGTATGTTAGAAGTATTCCAAATATGAGTGGAAGGCCAAGAGGAGCATGGTAGCTTCCTGTGCAAAGAAACAGTTGGACAACACCTTTGCTCTAGTTATTTGCTTATGCTCTGTTACACTGATCCAAACTGAAAAAAATGAGGTGCAGCCTCCACCAGTTGCAGTCATCCATGAAGATGTGGAGTAGAATGTAGGAATTGGTATAAGGTAGTTCACATGAATTTCCAGAATCCATGGGTTTGAGAGAAGCCAAGCCAGCTGATTACATGAGGAGCATTTAGTATCTGAGCAGGAAATAAGCTTACAGATCAATTGTAAAATAGCAGGAAAGTAGTATCTAAATAAAAAAGTTTTGGGGCATATTAATCTCCCCTTCTTAATCTTATTTTGAAGTAATGAAACCATTCCTTAAAGGCCTTGCTTTGTCATTTTTTTTTTTTTGTATTCAGTGTGGATCTCTACAGATTTTTCTTTCTATGGAGTTGAGTTTAGTGCCTGATGTTCTATGAATACAATTCCTGAAAGTTACTTATTTTTAATATGACCAGCTAAGACGATTTTTTGCAATTAATTTGCAGATAGCAAGAAGAGCAACTTAAATTTTTTTTTTACTAAGTCCAAAAATATTTAATTCACTTAATTTTTCTCTATTAAGTGTTTTCAAATAAACTAATGGAAGATCTTCAATACCAACAACCAGTAAGTGGGGACTGGGTTTTTTTTAAGCATTTTAGCTAAGTAGTCACACAACATTTTCCATTTCTAGCAGGTGAAATGGTGCATGGATCCAACTGTATTCTAGCAGTAAAATACATAGGAAGTAAATATTTCCATATGAATTATAGAAAAGTATATTAACTGTTACCACATGGACTATCCAGTGGAAAATATCCTTGTAGAACTGATCCTGCAAAAATACATTGCGTACTTCTTGCACTGTATGGCATGAACTGTAAAATTTTTCCATAAAAATTATTTCCATATCGACAAAAACCTAGAAGTGGTCTCACACTTAATTCACTGCTATATAATTAATGTTTAAATTGTTACTTTCAATTTGAGTCTCAATGAATGTATGAATGTAAACTTGATGAGTTCCAGGAAAGGATCACTTATTGTTTTGTATGCAGATATGTTACAATTATGGTTAAATTTAGTAAGTCTGAGGAGTGTGTATCATATTTTAAGACTCATGACTAAAAGGCAAGCTGTGACAGTATTGTATATTTAAAAAAACAAACAAAATAAGACCAATGAAGTTGTTTCTCAAAATCAGAAAGTACGTAATATGTCCAGTAAAAAAATGTGTGGTAAATTTGTCTACTATTTAAAAAAAATAAAAAATAATAATAAAAAAATCCTGGTGAAGATTACTAAACTTAAAATCTTGTAGGGGAGTGGAGACACAGTAGAAAATAACAAGTTTGATTTTTAAAATCAAATTCAAACCATCTTTATTCTGACAAGTATGAAATACATCTTCTGAAACAGTATAACCTATTGTATCTTGGGATTCAGGAGGGAACTTAAAGGCTCTATCACAGTCTCTCTGATTAGTCTTTCATCACTGAGAACTCATGCAAGAATAATAGCTTAGCCATACACCACAAAAATAGCTCCAGCAATTTAGTAGGTATTGACTAAAATATGGTATTTCACAGTAATAAACACGCAGTGATGATTGTTGGGTTTCTGTTCATTCTGTGTCAGATTCTCTGATTTGGCACATTATCTTCTAAACCCACTTTTTTTTATAACTAAATTTTCTTTAATAGGAAGTTTATTAGACTGGAATGGACTTTTTGAGTTATCAAACCAATCTTTTGACATTATATATAATTCCTTTCCCAAGTGGTCATAGAAGCATCATTTTGAAGCACTTAAGAGTAAACCTTTTGCAATTTATGGCATGAGCTGTATTAGGGATCTGTCAGTTCTTGAATTTACCATTCTGCTGAAGAAACTCTTAAGCATTATCCTTGGCAGTGCAGACCTCTTATTTTTTTGTCTAACATGTTTTCTAGGCTAGTCCTCTGGTCACCAGTTCATCCACTTCTTACTTCTGCTTCTTTACTGCTTTCTTCAGTAGAGAGTCATCTGAGTCCCAGCAGTGCAGTTATTATTACCCAGTAGTTGGTATTTCTGTCCATTGTATATATCTGTAAAAGTATTAGGAGACAAAATAATACTGCTTTAATAATTTTGGGTTTATTCTGCTTCTATAGAGAATGATTAAAATGAGGTCACAAAGTTTTGTCTTTGTCCTTCTAAATTTTCGTCTCATCTGTAATGTGCCCCTAGTGTAATTGGTTTTTATTTTTATATATGGAATTGTTTGTAAATTCTTTTTGTAATCATCAATTAAGGGGTTTGTGACCCTTTCAGGGTAAGGAGCTTTTTCCAGTACCCCATTAAGTCTCATTTCATTTTAGTGTGAATACAAGTGCCTCAAAAGGTACTCAGCTTTATCCTGGAATGTAGAACTTTCATTGAATTTTCCTAGTTATTTTATAGGAATACTTACTCTTTCATTTATCTGTTTTGGGTTTTTTTACTGTGGGGTCATTTGACATTTGAAATTATATGTTTTATTTTTATGGTTACTTATTCATACTAAATTTATGTAAGACATTTATGCACTGTTTTCTCTCTTTCTCTTTTTTTTTATTCTGTTCCTATGGTTGAATTTTTAATGTCTACAGTACTGTGGACTTCGTGTTTTTAAAAAATTATTTTCTGTTGTGTCAAAAATAATTGAACGGTGTTCTGAAAGGGTGACTTCACTTGAATTTGGAATAGAGGAGGTCCAGGATATGAAATAATATCTTGATACAGAAATCTTTATTTCATGTACTTTTTCAGGTCTCTTTATTGACATCTTTTCTACCAACTTTTCAGGCATGAAGTGTATAAAACTTTTGTTTGTTTTTTAATTAAGCCACAAGGTCAAAATGCCAACTTACATTCTTCCTTCTTCCAAAATACTGGAAAACTATTGGAAAAACCTATATTTAGCCTAGAATTTTCTTCCTAGTTACAATATCTAAATTTTCTGGGGAAAAATGAGAGAAACTTGACTAATTAGAATGGGTGGATGGACCTACCAGACCTGCCGTCTTAGAGACTAAAGGCTGAAATAAGTAGAAGTAAGAGCATGAAGGTGTTGCACTAAATGTCTGTCAATCACATGCTTAGTTTCACCTCAGTTCTGTTGCAGTGAGAGCACATCTTGCTTTTCCTTTATATTATTGAAGGTAAATTAAAATTTATTCTCTGTGTGCCATGTGAAATGCTCTTCTAATTTTGTATTTCTAGTTATACATCATTATTCTGTTTTAATTCTTTTATGTTTAAAAAGGATCTTTTAATAGAAGCTAGGTAGTGCTCCCTGTAAGTGACTTTGCTTCACACCTTTTTTTTTCTTTTAACAACTATGTTTTTCAGCATTGGACTGATATTTACTTGTTTATGGTTAAGATTTAAAATTAAAATGATTCATCTTTAAAATACCAATGTTTTCCCAGGACCATATAAAGCTAATATTATAAACAGTGAACCATGCACTGTGGCAACAATATTAAATATGTAAAGTAACCAAAGCCAATCTCAAAAATAATAGCAGATCCTCCCCTTCAATGTGCTTGAGTCCCCACCAATTGTTTAGTCTCCCTCATTCAGTTCCTCAACAATTGTAGTCTTCAGCTTATTGGATAAAGTTGCTTTTCAGAGAATGTTCTAGTAGAAAATTCATTAGTTTACATTTTAATATTAACTGGGAATGATTTTTAATCTTGCATTCAGCATACCAACAATACTTTAGGGAATTTACTATTATTTACAAATACACAACATATTTTTACTTTGGATATTTTGTTCTATTTTATCTTTTTGTAGGCCACAAGAGGAACTTGATTTAGTATTACTTAATATTCAATATGTTTAAATTCTCATTGACTTTATTTTGGTACTTGTTTCATCATTTGAATAAACATGCAGCTGAAGACTACTATAAACACAAACAAATAAATCACTCAAATGAGAATGATTTATGGTTTTTTAAGACATGTTGAAGAATAATTTCTACCATTTCTGTTTCTTAAAGTATGGAAATACTAGGTATGTCTCAGTTTCTTTATGAAGAGTTAACACAGCAATTATTGCTTGATAACGAGTTTTACATTTAAAGATACAGAATCAAAATTATCAGTGTTGTGTTTATGACTCTTGTGACGTCTGTGGTACTCAGTACTTTCAGAACTTTTTTTCACCTTAATCTAAAGACATTGTTTAAATACTTAAGAGGAGATTTATCTGAAACAGATGCTTGGCACTTGCAAAGATGCAAGTAAGCGTTTTTCATCGGTTTCAATTTTACTGGAACTTCTTGTTAAAAAAAGAAGTATCATTGTATGGTTTTGGTTTCTGCATATCTCATGAAGAAGCAGTGCACCAAGAATGTATCTTGGATTTACCCCCTGCTTTGTATTTGAACTAATATTTTGTGCAGTTGAAACACCTCAGTAAAAGTTACACATCCTTTTACTTGCTTTGTGGAAATGGTTGAATTTTTCTTCATCATGTTGATGGTTTTTGTTTAGATAATATATTGTAAAATTATCCTTCAGGAAAACCGAGGAAAAACAGAAATATTCACAAGTGTTTGTCTCTAAAGCTTGGTGCTGTATTATGTCTGTTCCAAGAGACCTCTATAACCTTAATTTACCAGAAGCCTCAAAAGTGTTATCTTTTAACTTGATCAATACAAGAGAGTTGTCTCATGCAGCCACGTTTGCATTTAAATACTGAATCATATAATTCATTAAATCCTTCAATTAACAATCTTTAAAGTATGACATTAATGATTATAAAGTGGTCTAGTAAATACAGTTGAAAGATGTCACCTGGAAAACAAGCAAGAACTCCATCAAGAGCCGTTAAAAGTGAACACATTCTGTTCTGGCTAAGGTAGTAACTGCAGCAGTGCATGCTTCTCCTCTTACACTCTTTTCTCTGCTCTTTGCCTCTGGTAAAGACAGGTGTTGTCGTAGATGAGCATTGGTCTGACATGTCCTGACACATGTGTGCAGCCTATTCTTATGTTCTTGTTATGAAAACTGACTGAATAGAGGGTAAAATTAATTTACATGACTGTATCTTTTAAAAGAAGCAGCAAGGTGATGGCTGTTAGAAATCCTAAAACCACTGTCTGTGTGCTGCACAGTCAGACAATGGAGAAGTACAAAAGGAGGCATCTGGTTGTTTTCCATTTGCTCAAGGTGTCAAGTGTGGTAACAGCTGCTGCCACATTTGCAGGACCTGCCTGTGTCTCATGTACCGTTTGTGGGTTCAGTACTAAATATGGAGATTTCTGATTTGAGTTCCTATTTTGGCATAGGTACAATCGAGTCTTCACCTTAGGGGTTGGTTACAAGGAGGTATGAAACTTTCAGAAAGAAATGTGATTTTTTTCATGTTGACACTGTTCCTTGTAAACTGTCCACAAGCTGCATAACGCTGAAGTCAGTTACAGTAAAAAAATATTTCCAAGTGTCTTATAAAAATTCTAATGATCAAAGCAGTTAATTGGGCACTGCTGTGCTTCAAACTAAGATGTGACTAAGCTGTGTTTCCAATTACTTGTTAAGAAGTTCAGGAAATTATTTGCTTCATAATTTTTTCAAACTTGGACGGTGTTTACGCATCCTCTACATAATCTGCAAATGTTGTTTCCCTTAACTCTTAAAGCATTGTCAACTCTTAATCACACAAATTTTAGGAAGTTGAGTGGCATGGGGGTCTACAAAAGTAGTCTGTTGTTCAGTTCTAGTATTTTTATTGTCAGTGCTACAGATGGAAAGTTGGTTATAAATCTCATAGTTCAGTAATATACTGCCTATTCATTGCTATTGAGTGCTTCAAAAGATATGTATTCAACACGCTGAAGTTTGCATGGTTATAGCAGACAAAAATTCAGTACTCTCATATTGTGCCTATTATTTACCTGATTTTTAACTTTTGTGACCATTAGCTGTTCAGAGAAAAAAATTAATTATTGTAGCTGGCATACATAGGAGTAAGGAGAGTTTTCTACCAAGTAAATCTTGTGCTGAATAGGTTATTTTTTATTTTTTTTTTAAGTGACAGGGATTAACTTCATGAGACAAGTACTTAGAGTAAGAATTTCTTGTATTGGTAGTTGCTGAACTACTACCCACATAGCCAGCCAGCAAGCAAATTTTATTTTTTCTTAGTGATAATGGTATTCATCTTACTTCAGGAAGATTGTTTTCATGCATGTTTTTTGACAACAAAAGTATTTATGTAATGCAGTTACACTTTATTTGCTCAATAGCTCTCGCTGACTTTAAAGGGCATATTTTGGCCTACAGGGGAATGCTTACGTGTTAGAACTTGAGTAAGCAATTGAATGACAGACTTGTTTTAATTCAGCCTGTGTTTCCATGAAAGACAGAGATGCTTGTCACAAATGTACTCCCAGCTCGATTTAAGGTACAGGAGCCGGGAGCAAAGACATAACTATTGTAATGAAATTCACTGTACTACTGTGTATTCCCAGATGATTGTGCAGCTGTGCTTCATAACCTTTAGAAGAAAGCATAACGAAATACTGCATTTCTCTGAGTAATATTTACCAAAATACAAGTGCACCCTTTAGAATTGTGAATATCCAAATGATATTTGTGGGGATGTTAGTATTTAATAGATTGGTGGGGTTTTTGTGATAGTGCAGGAAAAAACAACCTATTTCAACAACAGTATTTTATTTATATTTAAGAATCACTGGCAAGTTAGCATAATCCATGTCTGTACCTTAAAGTGCAAGTCATATATTCTCCCAAATTCTGGAAAGAAACAGGTATTTAACATTTGGAGAAAGAATTGTGAATTTCATTCTGTGCACAGATGAATTGTAGTCACACTGCTTTTTAAGGGAAGGAAAACAGTGCCCAAGTTATATCCATGACAGCAGTCTCTGAGTACAGATGAACACTGCTATTTTCCTCCGTGGCCATTCTTGTGGAGTGGTGTTATTTTTAATAATTTACTAGATTTGTGAAGCAAATATTTTGTACGTTTACTTTGAATTAAATATTAGACCTTTGTCTTTTAGACCATTGTCTTTTGAGTAGTCTTCTATCTGGCACACTGGGTTTTGGGATTGGTACAAAATCCCATTTCTGTTTTTTCGAAGTTCTATGTGGTACATTTCATAATTACATATGGTCATACAGACTTGATTAATCATGAATGCACTTCTGGAAGTGATTATTATTTGTTTTACATTTTATTTTGAAGATCATCTACAAAGCCTATAAAAATCTATCTTTAAAACACTTTTACCAGTATAGATAGTGGAAGAAGGTCTATGTTACAAGTGCTATAACCCTTGTTATCTATGTAGGCTTTTTCCTGATATGTGAAGTATCATCTTTGCAGTGTTCAGCAAATATATTTATTGTGGGGTTTTTTTTTGAATCAGAAATGCATGGATGGCTGGATATTCTGCAAAGCTATCTGACTTCTCAACTCCCGTCACGTGGCTCATATTTGAGATATGGTTAAAAAATGAGTGTAATAGTAGTTTATGTTCAATACTTTTTTGCTGGCACCACAGAATTGTTTTTATTGCTTGTAATTTAGAGAAAAAATAAAATATAATAAAGGAAACAGGCTAAGATCAATAAAAATCTTAGAAATGGACAGGGACAAACATTCCATGAAGAAAAGTTACCAGGTATTTAAGTGTTCAGATTTACAGTTTTGATTTCAGTTTCTGACTTCAGAAACTAAACCAATTCAGTTTACAGAACAATATCAGGCCTTTTTTTAACGTTGATGTTGATTGGTATACTAAATCATCAGTCAGTTCAGAAAGGCTTGGTCTATTAAGTGTAGTGATGTGCTAAAGAACATAACACTTATCTAAATGGCCAGATACTGTCATAGTTATGTCAAATATATCTTAGTTTAGGTTTATGCCTTTGACTTCTGTTGGAAAAAGTAATTTAATCTGTGGCTTGAGGTTACTGTATCTGGCTTTTCATTAACAAGTGTGAACTTGTCCAACAAAGCAGGGCAGTGAATATTTTTCTGCCTTTATTATGTAAAAGTTCCTTACCTTTGGGGTTCCTTTTTACTATGAAACAAGTTATTACAATATTTTCAATTCTGATTTTGCAGTTTTAGCTTTAAATTCAGGACCAAAGAATCAAGATCAATTTTTATTAGAAAAGTAAAATAATAGAAATGGAAAAAGGTAATTAAAAGACTTAAAACTGAAAAGAAGTGCTGACATTTCTCCTGATATTAAAGAAATGACACCTTATAAAAAAAACACTCTCAAAATACTCTTTAGAGATATTAAGTATAAATGCCCACTCATTCTTTATTTGTAAATTAGATTTTCAGGTTTTCTTACTTCCCACCAGTTCATACTCCCTGGGAAAGAGTGAGTCTTCCTTATTAGCACATTTTGCTAATACTGTTGGAGGCCAGAATTTCTCAGGGAGTCTTGTAAGGACTGTTTTTAGAAATAACATTTGTCAGTTAAAAAAATAATAATTGAGATAGTGTTGATGGCAACTTTTTGACATCTCAAACTTGTTCAGAAAGAGGTAGTTTTAGAAGACACAGAGAGAGACGCCTCTGTCGGCAAGGTTCACCATTCCTGAGTATCTTAAGAGAAGATTTTGCGATGAAAATGAGTATGTTGCATGCAATTACTCAAGGTAAAAACTGCAAAAGAATGCTTGAAAAGTTCAGGGTAGATGTTTAATCAGATTTATCCACCCTATTGAGGTGAGGCAGCAAATTCCCTTGGGTTGTTTGAGTTGTCTGAGGAATTGTCTGTAATACGATCCTAAATGTTGGCCATATGAGGTGATGTGTACCTCTACATAGTTGCATATTTAGAATTAGAGCAAATTAATGGGGAAGGTCAGTGCAGTGTAAGAGAAATAAGAAGTCCATCTGTTAGCTGAAACTGGCTGTGATTGTAAAAAGTCATTTGAAAACAGTATTATTGCCAGAAAACAGCTCCTGTCATCAATTTAATAGAAGATAACAGATTATTAGCCCCTGTTAATGGACAGATAAAAGTCTATATTTTTTTTCTTGCTATTTCTGTTAATTATTTTTTATTTTCTACTTTTGAAGGTGACATCTGTGCAGAAAAATGTATATATGTAATTGCTCTTTTGGTCACTGAGGAAATATCACAAGGCTGGAACCATTTTCATTGTATGCATACATCAGTCTTCAAGCTCGTTATCATAATTGCAGCACATTGCAATTTTTATGACATTTTGGCTTTCTATCCAGCTAAGAGTTGACAAAGGGTTCAGCTATTGCTTATCTATATTTTGTCTTTCCTGAAAATATGAAATAGGTTTCCATCTAGACATTTATTTTACAGGTAACACCTCAGCTTTATTTAGCTGAGAATTCCATGACATTCTCTCACTGACTGCACCTTTCCTTTCACCCCCTGTGCCTCTATATATGCCCGATGGTATCTACTTCTGTGATACAACTGTTGACAGTAACCATTGCAACTCCACAGGAGTCTCCTTTTGAAGACTGAATCCTAATGTAGCTTTAAATACATGATAATTACACTATAAAAGATCAGATTCTCGGGGATCTGTGAAATTCACAATTATATTATAAATTAATTATTTAACTTTACTTAAATTGCCTAAACTTCTCAACTGTGCCCATCCTGTCATTTTGGGTTTTTTTCCACTCCTAAGTAAAGTTGCAAAATTATTCACTCTTTCTAATAAAGTATATAATTATACCACTGACTGGCATGATGATGAGTGCAAGTAAAAGAAGAAACCCTTTACCTGCCTTTCAGAAATGTACTGCATGCCAGTGTGAAATGATGTGCACTGACAGACTTCTCAAGTGCTTACTAATGTCTTGGATTGTACAGAAAATAACTGTTACCATAAAATACTGCAGTAACTTTAGTAACTAGACTGTATGCATATAATGTGCAAGTTTTAAAAATATATAGCTGGCTTCCTGGTTTCAAGAAGAGTGCTGATGTAGTTCACATTACGTACTGATGTGCTTGTATGCTTAAAAAGTGTTTGCTGACAACCCTGTTCAGCTATAGCTTAGAACAGTACTAAGGCTCCAGCACTCTGCCTTCTTTCCAGTTATTTGCTTCAGGAATGTTGTAACAAGGACAAAGGATCTGCTTATCCAGTGCTTTCAGGCCAAAATCCAAGAAGTCTGCAAATAGAAGTGGGGAGTTTCTGCACAGTGGTGTAGACTAGGCCATGAATTGGCACCTACTTGGTCGCATGTTGTCATTCATATTGGTGAATTGATTTTAATAATTACTGTTCAAAATAAAGGGGGGGGAAAAAAAAAAAAAAAAAAACAAAAAACCCAAACACACACAACTAACCGACGAAACAAATAAACAGTGAAATTAGCTCAGCATATTGGGTAGAAGTCATATTCTTCTATTGCCCACTGTGCATTAGCAGTGGAATGAGTCCTGTTAGAAGTCCTGGCAAAGCCTTTCCTCCGTCTCCTTGGTAAATTTGTGACTTCATGTTCTACAGGCTTTCCATTTCTCCAGAGGCAGGTATGATATGTTTAATCACTGCTTTGACTCACAGTTACAGTCTACTCTTTAAATCAGATTAATTTGCAACCCAGATTCCTGTCTGGGAGAAGTGTGTTTGAGCAGTGGTTATATAGGATGCTCCATACATCCCATATAGATCCAGACTGCCATTTTTCCCATGTAGGGGATAGCTGGCTGTAGGATAGACAGGGCTGACCTTCCTTTCTTGGGCAAGAGATCCCAATTCCTTACCTGGGTGAGGATATATCTTACATTTTATCTGGTACTGTCAATCCATACGTGTTGTGAAATTACAAAAGGTTTCTGCTAGAGTATCAGAAGAGGGAGAGAAAAAAAAATCTAATAGCTGGAGCAGCACCCTCACCTTGAATGCAGCATATTCAGGAAAAGAAGGTGGGAATAAGAGAGAGAACTTGTATAGATGATGGTATCAAATATTTTGGTAATGTTTCAGAGTTAGGATATTACAATTACCTAATCACTGTGAATTGGAAGGATCCTTCTCGAAAAACTTGTTACAGATTGGTGATTTTCATTTATTGATCCACTTCTGTTGTCACCTGCAAAATCATGCATCAAGAACAGTACTTATTTTTGATCTCCTGTAGGTAAAATTTATGCCCTGCAGTGTTAGCTAGTTATCAGAATTTTGATATGTGTTATTGTTTTGCAAGTGTGCTTGATTTCAAGCATCAAGAACAGCTTTCTTTGAAAGGTTTATTGTTTGAAGACAAGTGCAAGCAGGAGAGTTTATGAAAATCTGTTTCTTTTAGGTTATTAATCTCAAATAAGTGATTTTGTATTTTTTTTAATACTTGCTGTATTTTAATATGACTTAGAACAAAATAGGCTGTCATTGCTATTCTTGTTCCTGAATGTTTGGCTTGGCATTAGATGCAAGGCCTCAATTGCAGGCTGAAGTGCCAGCAGCTGAAGCTGAAAACAAGACTGCGGTGGGCAAATTCAAGATTTAATTTCAGAAAGAGTGTTTATATTTTCCCTGGGGCCACATTAATGAGAGTCCAAACCCTAAATGTTACCACCAACACATTTTAACAGACCAGTTTCCCAGTTTTTAAAGTGTGGTATCACCTTGGGTATTTTTCTTTTAACTTTTTCCCCTTCTAAGTTTGAAAGAAAAGCAATAAAACTGTATCATTTTTGGCTGAATTCAGTGGCATGTTTGGGGAACATAAAGTTCAGTGTAATGCAACAAAGTTGCATTTGAACACATTTAATCCTATCTTCTATTTCTGTATCAACTATTTTAATAATTCAGGTTTGAGTTAGCAAGGCAAAACTTCATGTTACTACAAAACACACCACCATCTGGTATGTACATATGTGTTATAGGGGTCCACATGTGGATGTCCTGAATCAGCCTGATGTCAGAACATCTGTGGCATGCCCAGGATGAACTTGTGACCAGCAGGTCAGTGCCAAGAGAGACAGTAGTGCTGGGGTCACAGGGAGTTCCTTAGCTCAGTTTCCTGCTCCTTCTGCTGGGCCTGTTTTGTGGCTTTAATAGGGTTAAAGAAACATTTACATTGAGGCTTTAGGAGCATATTCACACTGCTCTTTTACCTAACTCAAAGAGCAGTGTAAATCCAAAGGATTAAGTGAGGGATTTATGTAAAGTTATAGTGTAAGAGGAGTTGGTGCACCCAACTCTCTCTTCTCTGCATAAGGCAAACTGGAGCAGTGTACTGCATATGATACAGAAGAGAGCTTGGCATTTTTCCTGAACTTATTGTTGCTAAATGTTAAAATCGGTTGTTTCTGATGGAGTACTATAGTATTTCAATCTGTAGGTCCTATTAGACATTTTTCTTCAGAGGGTCTTACAGCATTTTTCCACCACTTTTCAATACTGAAATTTCATGCATTTAAAAGAATTTTAAATTTCCTGGAAATTATGATACTCTGTCTTTGAAAGTGGAAAGGGGGGGGAAACACATTTCGACACCATTTAGGTTTGTTAAAATCCAAAGGAAATTGTTAAATAACCAAAATTATAATTTTCAAACTCTTTGGGTAATCAATGCTGATGAAAGCAATTTAGTTGAAACTATACATAACATATTGCATGCTTTTTGCAATTACATTAGAATAAAATTGCCAGAGTTTGAAATTCCTTACTTAAGTTAAAACTGTTTCATGTATCCTTTTGTGCCTCACTGTATAAATCTACAAAGGCTGAGATTATGCCTGTACTCTTTAGTCAGGCAAGATTCCAGTTGAAACTGAAATCAAGTGCTGTTATTGCTGAGAAAATATTGTGCTATCAAAGCCAAAAGGGGAAAAAAAATAACAGGATGAATTACAGTGTTGAACAGGGGGATGACTGGTTACTACAGTATTTCAAAACTACTCTTGTGATTTAGTATAGTGTCTTTCATTCAATGTGCATTATAATTACTGTAAGAGGCATATCAGCTTTGCATTTGGTATGCAATTGCATAATCATTCAGCTTGCTTTGTGGACTGTTCACATTATTAAAGTCTTGCAGTGTACACTGTACTAATGACACCCAGATGTGTCCATCAGCGGAGAGTGGTGGTGGTTTTCACATCATCAGGTGATTAAGCAACATGTGAAGTTCAGGGAAATGCGACATCTGTCATCCAGGGTTCCTCTATTCTGTAAGCATTTGATAGCAAAACAGAAGAGACTTTCCTGTTTCTTTGTGTTGTCCATTAGGAGGGCAGTGTGTGACAAGAGGAGGTGATGCATCCTTACACACCTCATGTTGCCTGTAAGCGAGGCTCTCCTATGTTCCTGAGTCATTCTTTGGTGTTATAGTTGAACAGTATTTTATACTTCTGGAAATCTGAATTTTAACTGCATCATTAGTTGTTGTTCATTCTGTACAACTTTCTCAAAATCTCTTTTGAGATTAATAGAAAAAAAAAAATCACACTTCTTAATTAGACATGTAGAATTACTCATTTTTAATGCAACTTCTGACTCTTGTCCATAGGCATCTTCATGGGCTTTAGACTGAGAGAGGCTAATATCCTAGTGAGAAAGTTAGACAGGTCAGATGAATTTTGAATGTTTTGATGACTTTTAATATTCTGTTAGACTGAGTTGCTTTGAGGAGGAAGAATTGGTAAAGCTTTTGTTATTCCTATTAAAATAAAACCTTTGATCATTTGGTGCCCCTTTTTTTCAAATTCATGTACATACTAGCAACAAAATTTGTATTCCAATGATTAGTATTTCCTGATATTTCCTAATGCAAAATAATTGAGTATATATAATTATTTTAGTAATGCAGCAGCAGTTACACATTCTTGGTTTAGTGTAATCAACATTACTTTCTACTAGGTGCAAAGTTCAATATGATCAACTTGGATTAATTAAAGCTAAACAAATCATCTGCAATTTTATTTTCTTAGTCATAGGCCAACTTCTCGTCTTTTTCTAAGTTCCTCTTTTACCATTTTCTTGGCACTAAGGGGATCCTAAAGAGTCTTAGTAAGTTAATGATGGATGTGCTTACCTAACACATTTTGAGATGCACTTACAAAGCTGTCAGATTGCAAGAGAGAAAAAGCAATTATTCCAGGCTGACATTACTGTGAGTTAGTGCAGTGATCAGAAGTTGGGTCAAGTTCTCTTGAATCCCTAGATTTCCATGATACCATTTTAGTTACATTAGAATTGAGCCCCACGGACACAAGGACAGAATATACAAGGCCCTTTTTTCCATTGTATTTCCATGACATTTCTTATGGTCTCCAGATTTGTGTGGTGAAGATTCAGAATTCACATGCATGTTAATTTTAAAAAAGGAAAATTAAAAATTGTGGTTTGTAGAATTTCTCTGTCCATGTACCAGGACAGGACAAGCCCAGAGTGATTTCAGGACCACCACGAAGTTGCATTACTTAACAGATTCTCTTACTGTAGAGTCTTGAGAGGGAATAAAATTTTTCTTCTGTTCACTGCACAAATAAAATGAGTAGATACCTTTATGCATAATAATGGGTTATTCTGTTCCTAAATGTGTTTTGCTACAGCTAAGGGGAATATTCAAAGGTCAGTATTTGTTTGGATTATTTTGTACTGCTTCTCATTTCCACCCAGTCCTTTTATGTGGAGATAACATTAACCTGAGTTGTTTTATCTGCCTTTTTTTTTTGTCAGGTTTTTAGAGAGGTGTAATTATCAGAAACATTTCAGAACTGGTTATATGCAAAAAATTTTCAAGCTATTTTTATCTGAAATCCTGCAGCTACTTTGCTTTGTTTTTCAGGTATGTCTTTTTATTTTGCTGGTTTTCACCCTTCTGCTGACCTTCCATTTTAAAAAAAGAATGGGAAAGTTGGCCTTCCATACGTGTTTTGATTAATCTTTCCTATGATTATTACCTGCAATTGGATTCCTGCAGCAAAGCCAGTGGGATCAAAATTTGAGACTTACATCAAGTTTTCTGTGAAGCTAGAGAAATGTGTAAAGGAGTACATTTCTTACCTACAGCAATAGTAACATAAGATAGATGGAGCAACACAATGTGGTTTCCTGTTTACATTTTGTATTCAAGTCAGCATGAATAATAAAAGACAAGGCAGTCTTTACTCAGGTGTTAAAAATTGATGCTTCAATTATATATATACACATATTTAACACATATATATGTGATTTTCTCTGCTTTGCCTGCAGACTACTGACTCATATTATTTGGACAAGGGCACTTTTAATTCATTTGTCCTCTCCTCCTGCCCTGCTTTGCAACAACTTTGTCTTTTTTTAATAATATCAAATAAGGTATTGCCAAGGTAAAAAAAATGTATGCTCTTGATGTTATTACTTCACTCTAAAGCCTTAATACAGATCTGCATCTGGAAAAGAAGCAAAATAGTTACTCTGGCAACCAAAGGAAGCTGCTTTAGGGAGTACACTATACTTGTCTTGTTTGGGAAGTCTCTGCTGGCTGTCAGTTGCAGAAGTAATTAGGAATTGTGTTAGAGCATAAAACCTGCAGATCATTAAGTTTTACTAGTGTGTCTTTCCTCCTTTAGAATAGTCTGCTTGTGGGTGTTGTAAGTGATGACCTGCTGAGAGCCATGGGTACTCAGTACATGTATGTTTTGAAACAAGGAGGTCTTATCATTGATGACATTGTTTCAGCTGCAGCTTTATGAAGTGCTTCTCCAGCAGCTGTCCTGAATTTTGCTGCAGTAGTTTGAATTCAGATTCCAAACTGAGGTTTCCAGTAAAATGTGTCTGTCAGTAAAAAAGCATTAGTAGCAAAAGCTTCAGTCCTCTCAATACTGGAGAAGTCTGGTAGCAAGTGTGATCTCAAAAATACCCATCTGAACAGTAGAAAAAGAATTTTCTGTTCCCTGAACCTTAGTGCTTCATAACTTCTTTTAATGCACATATGTGCTTACCACTGACTTAATGGTAAATTTATCACAGATTCACTGCAGGCTGATTTTCCTTACTTAATTTCTTCATTTGAATCTATCAACTTTATAATGGCAATTTTAGAAAGATATAAGTATTTCATGTGATGACATCTTTGCTATGCCTTCAAATACATGCTGTTTCATCCTGTCACTTTGTATAATTAAAGTGCCATTAAAATGCAGTCTTAAAACCTGGATGTTAAATTGTGTTCCTCAAAACTGAAAGGTAGGATTTTTATCATGGTACTTCAGTATGTACCAAACTCCAGAGATTTGTTAGGAGACACTTTGCTTTAGACATAACTAGTGGTGTATAGCATCACAATTTCATAGGAACCTTCAGATAATCTTGATATAACTGCAGTCTGACTCCTGAAGCTATCTGTAGTTTCAGCTTTTTATTTCACATTGTTTTTCAGCTCCCATTCTAAACTAGTTATTTTTCTATATTATTGACCACCTGTTACATCTCTTCTTAGAGGCAAGGACATCGTGTTCCTGGTGAATCTCCTATTAATGAAGAATTGCATTAGATATAGTTATTTAGAAAGCACTCATGGCAATAGAATAGCAGTCATACAACTGTGGAAAGATTTACCCCGTGGTTGCCCAGTTCGGCACATTTTTAAGGTAGTTTTTTCAGTTTGTAGCCACTTCAAACACTTATGATGCAATGATTCTTTCTATTTTGCATACTTATCCCTGATAGTGTAAAATACATTCTCACAGTAGTAAGGAATATTGTACTTATTAAAGCCTTTACTGTCTGTCTGCTTTACAGTTAGGCTTAATTAATCCAGTTATGCAGATAACGATACTTCAAGGCAATTCTGTGAGCATGACTCAGCATGAGCCCATCACATAACATTTGTTTATCTGCTTTGATATCAATATCAATTTTTACACGTAGGAAGACTGCTGCTGCTTTGAAGCAAACATGCCTACCCTGGATTAGTTTGGAACATGGGCGCATACTGACAAATGAAGCAGATCTTTGGTACCAGATCTACCCTGTGCTGAGGGCTTTTCAGGAAGTATAGTCTGTCTTCAGGCACTGTTCCTGGAAAGGTGGTAATTTGCAGTTATGAAGCTCCTCAGAAGCCATTTGTAATCTCTGCCAACTTATTTTTAGCCATATTAAAACAGCACGTGATGCTGCTTAAGACTGGTGTGGGTATTTAAAACAGTTCAAGATTTAAAAAAAAAAGCAAACTGTTACAGATTTCTCCTCTCTATGAGGACTCAGGGTCTGACAAGCCTGGATAGAAAGCAGTCTGTGTCACCTACAGACCTTTTTTTTAGATGCTGTTGTATATGTCTAGTTCCCTCTTCTGTACCAGAGGGTGATCTAATGAATTTGGCTCTCGGTTACATGGTGATTACTCTTCTGCTTTGTGTCTGCTCTATGGGGACTGTATCCTACTGAGTATCAGAAGTTACACAGACACTTGTGAGAATGAAATGCTAACCGTTTATCATTCAGAAATTTTGCAGACACTGCTGAGTTCCATGCTGGGTAGAATCCGATCTCAGTTAGGAAGTTGTGCAGCACAGTTGCACTCATATGGCTCCATTTTTAGAACAATCATAATGGCATTCACAGAATTATAACAAGAGTTAAGATGCTGAGTATCAACAGGGATAACATGTATTTTGAATCATAGGGGATGATCAGTATGTCTGTGATTTGTATCCATCTCAGTCTCTTGCCTTTTTTCTTTTCTCGTAACCAGCAGAAAACCTTTTACCCAGAGGAAAATAGGAGTTGGTCCTATGTAGCATAACATGTGGGAAGTTGGTTTTATTTGAAACCAGCCAAGTCAAAGCCAGTATTACTCAGCCTGTAGTCTATAATACATCAGCAGCAGTCTGCAAAATAATTCTGTGTTCTGCTTTTTTATTAATTCCAGTACATCCATTTTTCATTTAATATTACCAAATTTGATTGTTTTATTTATTTAGTAGTGGAACTGATCTTTGCTTTTCTTATTTTTAAGTAGTCTATTTAATACTTTTCAATCATTAAACAAGAGAAGAATGCAAAGAGGGGGTTCTGTGAGTTTTTTTATGGGTTTGGTTTTGTTGGGTTTTGTTTTGTGTTGTTATTTGGGGGGGGGGGGGGTTTGTTTTTGTTTTTATTTAGAAAGATAAGCAGGATGTATTCCGCAGACACTGAAGATAGGATGTGTTTTACTAGAGGTTTCCTCATAAGAGGGAACCAGAAATGGCAGTGGGCTTTGTTGCAGTGCCTGTGTACAGAAGTGAAATTTAACAGCTTCAGAATTCTCTGTAGCTTTCCTGTCAACAGTATAAAATCCTATGATCTTGGAAAGAGCAGTCAAAGACTGAATATCAGTAGAGGCACAGTGTAATGTCGCTCCTCAACAGTGAGGATGAAAGCAAAAGACCAATATTTAAAAAACTCTGATTTCCTTACATTTAATCAGCATTTTTTGATGCATCTGATATTAGGCCATAAGGAAGACACTTGTCTTCTACAATTTCAGCAACTTTTTGCAAAAGCTTTTGTTGTGGAGCAATGAGACTTCTGCCCACACAGTATTCATGAGTGACTTCACTATGAGAGAGGCCCACTGTGGTCAAAGCCCTTCCTCCATCCAAAGCTTTGCAACTTCAGGGCCTCAATCTGTGAGATTTTACAAGTGCATTTCATTGTTTAAGATATCCAGATGCTTAAGTACTGTTTGCATGTATTTCTGTATGTTTGCCTTAAGTATGTTGAATGTGATTGCCACACAGATTAGTAATTTTAGTAGCAGTTATAACTCTCTGTAATTCAGTGTATGGCAATAGTCTATAAATAACTTTGCCAAGGAATCTCATGTTCCTTATCTCTTAAGTAGGTAGGTCACCCCAGAATTTGCTCCTGTGTTTCTGCACATAAATATTTCCATTATTATTTGGGGTTGGGGCTTAGGTAATGCCTATTTTTCACCTTTTACAGTAGCCTGAGCAGGCGCTGCAACCATTTTTAGTTCCTTTATGCACTCAGTCTAGTTTCCTTGGGTGAAATTGAAGTTCCTTCTCTTAATTATACAAAAGTAAGTTAGTATTTTCTTACATCCCTGGGTCCAGCTGGGAGACAGCAGAGATTCTGAGAGGGCTGGGCAGGGTGTTTTCCCACCACCTTCAGAAAACTAGAAAAATCTGTTTTAAAGATGTGTCTAACATACAGTACTATTTTAATGGTTTCACTGATAAAGTTCAGAGCATAAAATCCTTAAGGTTTAGAAGTTGCAGCATTATTTAAGGAGAAAGAAACATTTTCACATGGCAATATAATTTATTAAACATCACTCTTTCCTCGAGGTTCAGTCTCAACACTGATGGCTTTCTAATATGTAGCAGATACAGTATAAATTACAGCCATGAAGACCCTTTTTTTTATATACTTATCAATAGTAGAAATTCACAGGTGGACAGACAAAAATGTCCTGTTTTGGGATTAACGCTAAAATAAGCTCTGCTACACATATGTACCATATGGATCTGTTTTCCTTCCCATCCATTACAGAAATGAGAGGAAATAGTTCATTGTTTCCTCATCCAACTCTCAGATTTGCAGGTTCCTCAAGGTAATATTTTTTTTATATGATCTATTTAATGTGCTAGGGAATTTTTTTTAAGCCTTCTGTTGAGTCTGTGGGGAGAAGTTCATGTTAGTGCACTGGGAAAGAGTTCCAAGCCCATAGTTTTACTAGAAAATATAATCACATAGCTGAACTTATGCAACTACAGAATTTTTCAGAATGGTCAGGCTTATTGACTACTGTGGGTTAGTTTGGGGGACCAAAAAAAAAAAATCAACAAAACATGTAAATCATAAAAGTTGTACTAAAAAACCACAGAAACAAACCTCACTTTGACTTTTCCTCAAAAAGGGACATTTACTGATTAAAATACAACAATAAATTTGTAAGTCTGTAATTGCACGGTAATGTTCTGCTGAACACTGGGTTTGTTAGCAAATATCCAGTATAGTATATGAAAAGAATCCTAATACTAAATTGCAGTAGTGCATGTCTAGGGATTATTGTGTACCATGAATGGGGTCAGGAGGAGTCTGCAGAAGCTGAGGTTGTAATCATACAAGAAAAATTTTCCAATTTTTTTTTTTTTTTTTAAATAAATGTTCTCTAAAAATGTTCAGGAAGTGGCTACTAGTTTCAAATGCAGTCATTCATCCACTTAGCATTGAAGTTCAGGCCATTGTTCAGGAAGACAATAACTGTATTTTATAATGCAGACTGATGCTAAAATGATTTAAAGAAAGCATTACATATTATTACAGACGTACATATAATAAGGCCAAATGGAAATACCTAAAGGTGAATTCAGTTGTAACATCAGGGGTTGACTCCAAGCAAGTAGTTGTGTTACACATCTGAGTTAAGTGCTCCATGAGCAACCCAGTATATTTTTAACATCATATTGGCTATGCGGAATGAGTCTTTGCACAGAAGAAAAAGTACCAGTGAGAGATATTTTATTTTTTTTTTAGTAAATTATTTCCATCCAGGAACAAATCAAGAGTCCTAAGATGTTCTTCCTTGTACGTAACTGAAATATATTCCTGAGTCCACTGATATTAAAAGGACTTGAACTTTTTCCTCTAGGCCTTAATTATTAAGTACCTAAATATTTAGAAATGCAGTCTTTCATAATCAGCGCTCTTGAATAGTATTCTGTTCTCCACGGACATATCCATCTAAGTGTTGATTAAACAATGCTAAGTTGGAACTATAGAATAAAATGAAAAAATATTCCAATGTCTTTTCATAGAAGAATGAATGGTTCACTTCGTTCCTTTAGGCTTATATTTGGTACAAAGATCAGAAAATTTAATGTAACTATAAATAAATCTCAAGTATGCTTATCATCATTCTTTAATTTGTATCTTTCGTGGTTTTAAAAATATTATTTAGTTAGTAAATTCATATAATACAAAACCATATAGAAAAAACAAGGCACTGTTTATAGTTTGCAAACAGTGAATAGATAAAGCTTTGGTATACTTATCAATAATAAATTATGTATGAAAATGAAGAATAAATAAAAGAAGATGAACTTTGACAAATATTGAAAAAAAACCTCTGTTGCTTTTACCTCCACTGTTAAAATGTCCCCTTTATACTGAACATTACTTAGAAAGGGGACAGAAGAAAAGTAGGATTTCTCATACAACTAGTTCTTTGAAAAAAATGCAACAATACCATGATGATGTCTATGAATATTTACTTGTGGCTAATCAATATTCAGCTTCAAAGAATTACCTTGGCAATGAATCCTATTCCACAGCTTGCAAGCTGCTACTTGTAAATGGTAAATAAATGGAAAGCCTCTCTAATCCAGACCTGCCAAACTTGATCTTCAGAACACATTCTCTTACACATCAATCTCTGTGTCTTCAATTCCTCAAAATACTAATTTTGCATGTGAAATTTCCTGTCTTTCATAAGTGTGATTTTCTTTGAGTGACAAGGATGCTTTTTAGGAAGTCTTCCCCCGCCAACTCATCCTTTATGGACAAATATAAGCATGTATGTCACTGTGCTGGAATGATTCCTTGATGTACTACTTTGCATAAGTTTCATAGGAAATCAGCGGGACTCAAAAGGTAATTTCTGGTTTTATGATTATTAAGGGATACTACTCTGCTTCATTAAACTATGATGGCAAGTTTAGTTATTTTTTTATCACACAATTTTCATGTGTGATTAGCTGTGATAAATACTAAAAGAAAAGTTAAAAACTGCTTAGCATCTTTGCTCTTTTTCAGTCTCTGGTCATTGTTTTTCTTGAATCTCATGATACAAACATTGTAACTTTTACTTGTTTTAGATAGATAGAATAGATAGATAGAATAGAGATAGAATAGTGAGCTCACCTGTATTTGAGTACATTACTCATCAGCATACCATCTGAAGTACAAGGAAATTGTTCAATACATTTTTTTTTTATAAATGTAGCTACCATTTTCTACAGCTAAAAATATATATGGTACCAGAAAACAGTATTATCTGATAAATAGTTTTAAAAAATATACTTTTAAACATCTTTATGTTTATATAAATTGGAAAATTGAAGAGCCATATGTAATATTAAATTTGCTTTCTTTGCATTTCTGGGTGAACTTTAGGCCACAGTGAGATTAATAACGAAACTTATCTTTACTATGGTGAGATCAGAATTTCATCCTTAAATCATCAATCCTAAAATGACAATTATATTATATGAGGATGTGCATGCTCAGTAACTTGTGTAAGACACTATTTTCTACTTTAGATGTCAGCCATTTATATTTTCATTCCATTTTACAGAAAATTTGAACTGTATGATAAAAGCTAAGAAAATGTAGAGCTAAAATAATTATTAGCTTTGGTTTGAGCTATAGCTTTATGAAGTGATACAAAGATGGATTTTCCTAAATTAAAAAAGAGCAGCCTGTGATGAAAGCAGTCACCTGGGGGTACTATAGTACACATTTATGCGTGAGCTTCTGTGAGAGTCTTTTCTCTCTTGCATCCAGTGCTAGGAGTTCTGCTGAGGCCTATGCTTCCCTTCAGGGCATGCCTTATGTGTGTCTCAAAGGCATGTCATTCTGAGTGGTCTAGGGATATGAGTGAGGTGGGACCCTACTGAAGTCTCATACGGTCACCTTTGACCAGAAAGCTGGTGGAGTCACACTTAGACCTTAAAAGTGGACCAAAGTTTTAACCACAAGGGAAAAATCAGCAGTGAATGTGTTAGAATGTCCTGCAAGAGTCAGGTTGTATTTGGGAAATGAATGTTTATCAAAAATTGTGGGCATTTCAGGAGTGGTATAGACCCTATCACATGCAGGAACTGCTTTTCCTAATCTTGTGTAGCAAGTTTCTCAGTAGGTTCTGTGTGAGTACACAGAGAAGCAGCCTCTGGTTCTTAAAAATAATTAAAATATAAACAGTATGGAATTAAAAATATACCCTTGAGTACCTTAAAATAATGAAGTTCAGGAACTTAAAATTTCAAGCTAATTAAAGCTGTGCCAAGAGGACACATTTTACAGAATTGGGAACTTGAACTGGGTAGATTTCATCTGGTGGAAGAGAAACAGTGATTAGTAGCAAGAGCAGAGATGGTGTGATGCAGAAAATTGCCCTCTTGTGGTAGATCTGGACCAATGCAGTGTACTTTTCAGTATGTATAGAATTAGAGCAGTTGAGTTGGCTAGGCTGTGTGAATGCTCTGTCCCTAATAATACGTTATTCATACTGATTACATTTGCATATGAGTCACATTCAGTTTGAATTTGCCAGATGTTCATTTATGTTTGTTTAAATAATGAGATCATTCCATGAAGTGAACAGGACCTAAAAGTATAGAGGGAAGACTGTTTAGAAAAACAAGATTTAAAATGCCTTCCTTCACATATTTTCACCTCTCTTGGTATATTATGCAAATAGAAGCAGAGCAGCGTTGAGGCACTGTTCAAAGAAATGTGTCCGTTGCTAACAGTTCACTAAACAATGGTTTATATACAATGAAGCTTATCTGGAGTTGTTTCTATTTCCCAGTCAGTTTCTCCATTAATGGGAATGTTCTCCTTCTGAATAAATTCAGATGTACCATTTTCAAAGCCAGCATAATTTTGCTACTTCTCTTCTCTTGCTACTTTTTGTGTTATCTGAAGATCCCAAATCTTTTCAGAGTGTTTTCTTATTTACTACAATCAGAAAAAACTTTGTACTGCTCAAGGCAAAGCTATTACATAAACTAAGCAGACAAGGGGAAACTGCATTCTGAATTTTTATGTTACTGAATTTTACATAAACTTTTAACAAGCAATAAACTTTACTTATGCACAGAGGGAGACTACCAACTAACCACTTGAGTTCAACAGACACTCCTCAACTGTATGCTTAATTCATTTGGAACTTTAAAAATTTTCTCAAGCCTGAAGAATTTCTATTCTCTTCTGTTCATGTGGCAGCAAATCACTACACACATTAAACATTTACATCAGTACTTGGTGAAATTAAATTTAACCGTATACAATTTGAGATTGTCATCTTGGTAAAAAAAGTTAAAAGCATATCAGAATACACATCTGGCAAATGATTTTGACCTCTTTAATCTGCAAGGAAAGGCTACAAGAGAAAGAAAACGGAGTTTTTGGTCAAATAAAGAACTCGGTGAAGAACTATCTAGGTGTATAGATGATATAATATGCAATAAAGGGAAAACATTGAAAACTGGTTTCATGCTAAGCTCCTCCAACTGATATATCTACCAGAAGTAACAGAATTTGATGACATAATATGTTTAGAGAAAGAGGTTTCTCATGTTCTTTCTTAAGACATAACAGATGATATTTTGTGAATTGCACTATATCTGCCCACTCCCCAGAGAATTATGGCTCACAAGCTTAAAAACATCTGCTAGCTTCCCCATGCAAACTGTTCTTTATATTTTTGGACCAGAGAAGGGGAAGGAGGCAAGATACATTTCAAATCAGGAGAAATGCACCATCCAACAGTGTTTATATGGTTCATTTGCTCCAGACTGTCCGTTCTAGATAGAGGTCTTTTAGAGCTTCAGTTGCTGTCTTTCATTTTCCTGTCAGTAGCAGTTGTTAATTAACTATATCAAGAGCAGGCTTTTCTGAAATTTATTTGAAGTAGATTAGCTTTAAAATCTGTTGTAAATCAGTGGGCTAGGTTCACATCAGGCTATGTATGGAGCACTAATGTCTGCTTTACTGAGGGATGCAAAAATTCGCATAACAGCTGGAAATTTGCAGAAGTACAGACATGCTACTGAAGGAGAATTTTGATTGTGTGGCTTCTAGAAATTATGTATGTTCTGCTTGAGACTAGATTTGACACGCTCATCTCTGTTTCAACAAAGTGCCAAAATATTCAAACTACCAGAGCCTGTTTTTTATTGTTAGAGGAACCTAAAGAGCAGCAAAGCACAGAGTCCTAAAAATGTTTCCCTTTGTTATTGATCACAGCAACAGCAGCTATACCCTTAGTGCATTTTTGAAGTGAAGTGGGAAAATATAATTATCTTTACCTTGCATTCTGTATTAATATTTTGTTATATATGTTATAAGCCAAAAGGTCCATTCAGGTGATTGTCAGGACAACTAACTGGACTGCTGAGTGATGAGCATACATATGCAGGAGAGAAACCATAAGGTCAGAGGTTTTATTGAAAGCTATAATTAAAGTTGTGAGTGCTAGATACACGAGGCATGATGTACTTTTGGGAAAAAAAAAAAGAAATATAGCCATTTACAGATGGTTGCCAACAGTCTGCTGAACTAGCTGCTCTAGTCTGCTAGGGCCATGTGGCTTCACATTAGCATTTTGCTGAGGTTTACAGAGTTTGAGACCTTGCTTCTGGACTTGTGCACAACAGTTTGACAAAAGTGCAGAGCTGGACTTCCTCCAAGTTCCATCACTTTCTTTCTCGAGTGGCATAATTTGTATGTCTTATTAGCCCCGTACCTTTCAGTCTCACCCTATGTCATTGTTACATATGGATTTAATTGAATTTGTGGATTAGATAGTCAACTCGAAAACGTCTCTCAATTGTGATATTTGTTGACATTTTAACTTTAAAATTCAAATATTTTCAGTAAGCCATGCTTTTGTGTCATTTATATGACAACCTACTGAGTTTTGTTACCGTGTTCTTATCTTCTCTGGTGGGGAAGAAAGAGCCATTGTCTTTACTTCAAGTAAGTACATAAGTTACATTGCTTAACAATATTATTTATCCTACTAAACTCTTGCAATAATTAACTTTTCCCTGGTAAACTATTTAAACATGCTGCCATCTAAGTTAAATGAACAGTAGATTTTGAATTTTTGAATGTGCCATTTTAAAGCAGAAGCAAAAGCCTTTGTAAAAGTGACAGCTACAATTTCAAAAGATTCAGAGATGCTGTGGGGATTTACCTAGTGTGGCAGCAAGGCTGGTTTGCTTTTTCAAGTTTCTTGTGCAGAATTTGACAGCTGTTGGAAGGTTACTTTTACCCTTATGTACATTTTATTTTGAAGAAACTCAAATACGTCATTAAAAGTTGTTCCTAAATTGCATGCACAGAAGTTACTTAGGTTCTTTTATTGTTGTCACACTTGGTTGTTGAATTTTGGTTGTTTTTTTGCTGACAAACCCTGGCATTTATTTCCATGTTTTCTTAAAGTTGTTTTATGTTTTTTTGTTTGTTTGTTCAACAGCTTGATCAAGTTGTCCGTCAGAGAAATCTGCATAGTTTGGAACTTTTCCTCTCATGTGCACAGAAACAGTTAAGTGTTTTATTAAAGGAAGAGCCAACCACTACAGAGGAAAACAGAGACTGACCTTCTCGGTGCTGCTGAGACAGTGTGATTCATGAAGCTGCAAATCTCAACCCAGAAAATAACAAATATATTCTAATCTTCTGGGATTGATTGTATCATTGATTCACAATTGATCTGAAACTATGATTGATAGAAGTATTTGTGGATTATATTATTTTATTTATTGATTTAATTACTATTATCAGACTGTGAATATGGGAGGGGAAAAAAAATATCTCTGGGAAAAATAAATTGGCTTTATTTATAATTTTTCTTTCATTATATTTTCTAGTAGACCATGACTGAAGTTCTAGGGAGCTGCAGCAATTATGAGAACATTTCCCTGTTATGTCCAAGTTTGGCATCATGTTGATGTAATTCATCCATATTTTGGGTATTTTAAAACATGGAGAAAAACATTTAATTGAATATAGGTACAAATCCATCTTGATCTTCAAAGTATAAAATGAAGTGTATTGCCTCAGCTGAGCCTGAGGAACTTATTATTTCTTAGTCCTGTTGATGTATAACATAATCAGTCCTAAAACATTAGAGCGTTGACAGGCTTTCTTTAGTCATTTATTTATGAACAACTCCACCTCTAGTAATAGAACAGTTTAAATGGTGCATCTTTTTAGAGTAGTGCAAAGTATTTCCATAACTGATATATAATATGTATCTTATTTATCTTTTACAAAGCAAATTTGATTCCAAAAGTTGTTTTCTCATCAAAGTACAATTTATGTGCCTGAGCTCAGTTTCAGGAAGATGTATGTAATTATGTGGAGATTGATACTGCCCTGCCTCAGTGGAATTTCTGACAGAATAAGGAGTGCAGCATGCTGACCTCAAATGCCCTTTCTAAACCCATGGAAGGAAGTAGAAAAACTCTCCACTGACACTGCTGGACTTCGGATCAATTCATAAGTCTTTCTAGTCTTCCTAGTGGCAGAAGGGGGGGGAATTTTTGTGCCTACACTCTGTTGATTATAGCTTTGGGGCCTTAGTTATAAAAAAGTCCTGAATTAAATATGTTAAAATCAAGGTTTATGCTTAGGAATGTAAATAAAAGAGGATGACGTCTCTGGTGGTGAGCTTGTGATTCAGTGGGGGACTTACGGGCGTTTCTTAGTGTAGTTCTTTTTATTCAATGGTGGTTTATCTTTTTGTTTGTTTGTTTACATGGCTGTTTTTTTTGCATCAGAAGTCACTTTTCATAAATTCTTTTTTTTTATAGAAATAAGGAAACACTAAATGGTTGCATATGTATTTGGCAGTGTCTAATATGTATTGAAAAGAGTTTAGGTTTCTATTTATGTCTTTTTTTTCTCTGTTTCATTTTTGTCATCAAAAGTAAAGGTTTTGTGTTCTGTATGCAAAGGTTCACTAAACGAGTGAATGATGCTGCTTTACTAGATGATGATCTCAGCCCATAAATGGAAAAAATACAGTCTTCTTTTTGGTATTTCTTGATTGACTGATCTGTTTTGATTTCTTCTGGCAGATGAAAAAATACTTCAGTGTTAATGAGTCACCTACTCATTTATCTTTCCTAAGCCAGTGAAATTCTTGTCATTGTCAACTGCACCAAAGCTGACACAGATGTCCATGTGGGGTTTTTTGAAAGTAGAGGTAGTATAAAATTAAACTGATTATCTAGTACTGTCTTAAAATCTATGTTTAATTGTGGAAATGTGGTAGGGACGGATTCCAAGATGAACTTCAATATTCTTGTTTTTACTTCTAGACCTGTACATGGAATAGTATTCCTTTTTACTGAGGACCTCAAAGTGTTACCCATCAAAGCCAGGGCTTTAGCTGTAGATCAGCATTCTGCTAAAGAGTTTTGTATTCTGAATTACAACATCATCTAAAAGCAATTGTGGGAGAAGCTTGTGATTGGAGTTGGGAAGATATCACTGGCAGCTCTGGTGCATCTTAGAACATTATGTGCTTTTTAATTACAGCTCTTTAATATTGTGGTTGTCACAGAGAATTGTAGATATTTTTTTCTTACCTTTGACAGTTTTAGTGGTTTAATATTTGTCTCTACCCTGCAAGCAAATGTTGAGAATGAGACCACAGACATTCAAAATCAGATTGGGATCTTGGATTACATTCAAAACACCAAGTCTCAAAGAAGAAATGTAGTTATCAAAACAAACAAACAAAAACCAACAACAAAAAATGAACAAACAAAACAAACAAACAAAACAAAACAAAAACAAAACAAACAAACAAAAACACCCACACAAAAAAACAAAACACCACCCACACCTATCCAGGATACTGGGTCTTCTTTAGATCTTCTCCACATTGCATCCAAAGCTTTAAAATTAAAACTTAGTTGTTTGGGGTTTTTTTATTATTTCTGCCTAAATATGGGAGCATACAGTTGGTGGAAATCTGTGAGGAGGGAGCACAGGGAGAAGTTTGCAAAATTCAGTCTAGCTCCTAGAAAGTGGTATCCCAATTATTTTTATTTATTTAATTCCTACCAACATGGCTGCTGGTATAACAAATTTGGCAAGACTGATAATGTAATGGGAGGATCAAGAAGCCCTAGAACTAATCCTTGGGATCAAAATGAAGAAGTAAAATGTTCAAGCTAGTGAGTCTGCAGTCTAGAACATCACCAAAGCCCATGTAATATACATGTTATATATATAAATATGTACTTTAAATTAGAAATAAAACATAAAACTTGTTATTTAAAGATGTATTTTAAACAATCTGTTGTGTGTATTACAAATTTCCTAAAAGACAAGGTAATAATATATCCAGTGTATCTAAGGGTGTCTTTCATTGGTCTCTGTTGGGCCAATATATTGTCTATTTTAACACTTGGATCTGATAGAATAGAGATAGAATAGAGAGGATCAGAACAGTGGGATTTGTAACAAATAATTTACTAAGTTAATACTGAATATTGTGATATGATACATTCCTGTATATTTGTGTTGTATTTGTCTTTGTGTTGACTTCCTGTTTGTTTCCATTACAGAATTCTAGATTGCTCTTGAGACTGTGTGTGTCCAAGTTAACAAAGAAAGAGTAATTTGTCACACACTTTTTGTATGCTGTCTATAATTAAGACATGGGACTATTTGAATTCTTGCCTTGCTCTCAAGGCAAAAAGAATCTCATTGACAAATGAAACTTGACTTCCTTGAAGCATTGAATTTCTTCATCATAAGAAGGCAGAACAAAGAAAAAGCAGTAATTATTCCAGAGGCTGGGAGCCCATTGGTGTTTTGAGTTTTTTGTTCATCTTTACATTGGTGTCTAATCAAAAGTTGCCTCATGTCCTGCCAGCTTGGTAAATGGCAGTGTTAATTCCTGACTGAAATTATCCATGCAGACATGACTTTAAGAAGCCTAATTTCCTCATCACACTGAAGCTGCCCTATAGCACTCTAGACGCTCTTCCACTGTGTATTTTCTGTGTCCACATACTTGAGTTGACAGATTTTTCCCCACCCCTTCAATGGAGGAAATACGTGATAAGAATTCATCTTGTTTATTACCAGGAAAAATTTTTCATCAAGGCGACAGGCATAATTTATGCTCACTTTTCAGATCATGTACAACGTCAGTGCAGTTACCAAATGGAACTGGCTGGTTTAGAGCCATCCTGATGCCACACGGGTAGATGTTATAGCATAGAGCACAGTATGGTCTAACTAGCCATTTACATTGTCCTGCTTCCCCAGCTGCATTGCAGCCTACACTGAGCTGCCTGAAATACTAGTTTGGGTACTGTAAACTGTTGCAGGAGTGACTAACTTGTGAACGAGAGAGCCTTACAAATTTTTATATGCCAGTTCTGAATACTGTATGGAAAGATGTTCTCGCATCTGTGGCATCAATGGATTATAAATACGCCAACACTTTTTACGTGGGTGTAATTTGAGCCTGTGATTCAATTCAGTATGCTTGCAGGAGATGATGAAACAAATACTGGCTTTTTCTGTTACCTGTCCGAGAATATTCTTCTAAGATTTCAAGAATTGGTGGCTTATCTGCTAGTACAGCTTAAGCATTTATCTTTAGAAATCTTTATTAATTTTTAAGCCTACATAGCACTAATAATACTGCTGCTGAATTAGGGTCCTATTTGAACAGCTGAACATCATGGGGATACCATTGAGCTGCACTCTCTTTGGCTCAGATGTTGTATTTGCCATTGAAAGCGTATGCTTTCTTAGCAAAAGGAAAGCTCTGAGGTGAGTAGGCGTCTCATTGTAGACCATTACCTAAATAGCTCACTTGCATGGTGATATAGTAGCTAAAAATGCCCTCATCAAGTTTCCTCATACATGGAGCAAAAGGTCAGCCTTGCTTTATGCCATTTGCCATATGCCACATGGTGGGTTAGGTTATGGTGTTTGCATATTTGTGGAAAGCATTGCTCATATTCTATTCTAAAGACCGATGACAGCGTCCTGAAAGTGGTGCCAGTCAACTGTAGGTGCTGGTGATGATCAGTATTTAGCTACTCAAAATAAAGGTGTTCAATTTTTTTTCATAGATCTGGGTTATTAAATAGCATGTATTTTCAACTTCTTATATAATTTTTCAGTGATAATATTATTATCCTATTATAATAACAGTAAGTATTTCCTGCGATTGGTGTGTTATCAGTATTTTATCCACATCTTCCATGCTGTGTAATTATAATAATTTTAATATGTCTCAGAGACTCATATTTATTTATATTGCCTATAAGCCTTCACATTTCAGACTTACAAACCAGCATTTTTTAGATGTTATCCATTGTTTGTCATGGATAATATGATACAGAAAGAAATTATTCTTGAGTGAACACACTAACCTACATTTTTCAGATGGCATATTTAAACAGTTTGACAGGGAACACTAGTAAAAAATGAGAGGTGTATTAATACACATATCCCAAAAGTACAACCTCTCTGGGTTTAGAAAGAAGCTTGTCTTACCTGATCACCTCTACAAGTAGGAGGCCCTTTAACCAATGGAGAACCAGAGCTGGTTTTCCTGAGTGAACTTTGAAGGATGTTTCAGTTCTTGCACTACTACCAAATTAGGACGTCAGTTAAGACTTCATGCTGATCTTGCTACATAAATTTAGTGAAAGGTAGCTCATAATGATGATACATGGACAATCTCTATTTTTGTGAGAGTAATTCTAAAAAATCCATTACTTAAACAATCTGCCCTTTTACTGTGACTATAGATTACATATTATGGGAGTGATTGTGAAGCGCTGGCTCCCAGTAAATCAACAAGAATTCTGTTGGTTATTTCCAGCTCAAAATTTGTTCCTTCCTCACATTTTTTGTGATTGCAGTGAACACACACAGCTTTGTCTTTGTATGGTTCTGGAAATATACTGAGAAGTTACTTCCAGAGCAGCTTTCATGATCAATTCTTTGAAGGAAATGTCAGCATTTGTTCTGTTTGGGGCATAGTGGGAAAGGGGGATAATCTGTTGGCTGAGACTTGAGGGGATCCACATGTCTCGTTAGTACTACTGCTAAGAAGAATGTATTTTCATATTCTCATTGAAATAAGTTGCTTCTCCCTTGATTTATCAGAACTAATAACTCTGTAGTCTGTACTGAAGTGCCTAGGTAAAAAAACATTCAGTTATATGAACAAAATCGGTATTGTGAAGATAGAAATCAAGCTTGACTATTGTGGAAATGTGAATGTAAACGTGAGGTGCTATTGTTTCTTATATGCAAAGAAAATGGGGTCCTTTTGAAATGCTCTATCTCCTGCAAATTCATTTGGCTGATGAAGTTTACAGCTCTATAGTAGTTTCTTAAAAGTCTGGATGAATCTTAGTAAGTTTGTCAGGGTTAAAGAGCATCTTGGGTTTTTGTGGGTTTAGGTGTTGTATTTTTTTGTTGTTTGGGTGGGTTTTTGTTTGGGTTGGTTTTGTTGTGTGATGTGTTTTGTTTGGTTGGTTTAGTTGGGTTGGGTTATTTGTTGTGTTTTGGATTATTTATTTTTTTTTATGAATTATTAAAATGAGTCAAAATCTGTCCTGGAGTGTCAGCAGACAATGATTTCAGCAGTTGCTTGAGCTCAACAGATATGCATTTGGTCTGGTTGAAATAATAACACTGACTTTGGAAAGCATGATTATTTCAGAAAACTGTCCACATACAATTTTCCAACCTGTGTCTCCATGGAATTTTTGCATGTTTTTCACATATTGCTTGCCCTAAGGCAAAAGGAACAGTGTTTTCATTAGTTTTTATGAGCATGACAATGAAACAAAAGGAAGAGTTGTAAGCTAAGTGGACTTTTTCCATACTCTCGTGGTAGGGAGGGCAAGGATATTTGAAAGAACAGAAATTGTTTAAATGCAGAAATACCACAATAATAGTATTGTAGTTTATTAATTGAGAGGGACTTGGTTAGGAAGAAGAGTTGAAAAAAAGTATTCTTTTTTTTTCATGTGAACTTTGGGGTTTATCAAGAGAAATAAAACGTGGTTTCACAGAATAGAGAGGGATGGCAGGTTCAGATGAGAAGTGCAGGTTCAGTGTTCTGATTCCTTCAGGAAGTACTCCTCTGAACCTACAAACATTTCAATTTTAAACATCAAAAATGAGTGAAGAAAAAAAGGTAAAAATTCACATATATCCTGTACAGACTAATTGGTTTTAGGACTCAGAACATCTCAAGTTTAACAGTTGCTTCTTTCAGGACCTAGACAATTTAACCTGAAGATCTCTCTCAAAAAAAAAAAAAAAAAACACCACATAAAATGAAATTAAGACTACACCTTGTAAAGATTAAAAGCTGACATGTTGAGAAGAAAATCGATTAGTCTGACAAATGTCAATAGAGATTCCTGGGCATCCTGTAGAGATTGTTTTGGGAGCTTCTCTGGAGGAATGGTGCTCAGTGTGGATACTATTGTATCAGAATGATTAACATATTCTTGCTTGATTGTTACACTGATATTAAAGACAGAGTTATATACACAACAGAGAAGTCTTTAAATGCCTGCCACATAAAATGGAAAGGTATCCAGATGTTGTGTTCAAATATAATGTTTCATCTTCTTGGGAATAAGAAATGTGTTTAGGTCTCAGGCAAAATAATTTATTTGCAGAGATTGAAATAGAAATTTCTATAATTTTCTGAAAGTTAGAGGTTAGTTCTCAGGTTGTCTTTACGCTGTGCAGTCTTGATTTGTGATCTTAGTCTTCTGTTACTAATAAGAAAACATAAGCATTGTGGAATTCTCTCAGGTTGTCCTACATTATGTAACCTCAAAACTATTGACAAGCATATTTTATTTTGATTGTTCGGGGGAAAAGGGATTGCTCTCCTTCCTTGAACCAATGTGGCTCCTGTAGGATACATTAGAAAACAGGGAGTTCACTTTTTGTAAAAAATTGTAAATGCCAGTGCAATCTGAGTTGCAGTTTCCAGGGCAGTAGCCTCTGTGTTTGAAGAGAATGATATGGAGTCCTCACTAGCTCTTGTTGACAGTCTACCACAAATATGAATAAAATCATGAAGCCTCTGAATTAATCACTCCCACGTTATTTGGCTTCTTATGTACCAACTGACAGGCTGCTAGGCAGATTGGATACAGATAAGGCAAAAACGTGGAAACCAACAACTGCTGCATGTGTCAAATTTCTGTTGATGATCCTGTTTACAGGGAAGTTTCTTCACATTAGAAAGTCAAAGTTTTACCTCATTCCAACACCTAACAAAACATGATATGTGCAGAAATGATATGATCAAAACATGTATTTGTAGCACCTGTAACTTAAATCTCAGCTATCAGATTTTAAATATGATTGCCAACAACTAGAGGAGATCTTGGTACTGCTGAGGAAAGATTACCCTGTGGTTATAGCTGAACTAAGGTTAAAAATAAAGAACGTAAATAAAAGTCACTAATCGTAGGTTCTCAGCAGAGATGTAAATTTTTAGAGCATGTTGGATCCTCACTGGACGTTCATTAAAGCAAAAATAATGCAATAGATATACCTACCAGAGCACACTGAATACAGTGTCTTTCCCACAATTTATTGGGAAAATAGAAAATTACGGGTTCCATTGTACAATTCGAGAGCAAAAGGCAGTTTGTGTCTGTGTATGGAAAGAGGGGAAAATCTGTGAGAGAAGAATGATCCATCATCATTTTAGGAAGTTCTCATGTAGTGATGTTTGACAGGTACAACATTGTAAATTAATAAATTGCCACCTGGGAAAATAATATTTTACTGCCTTGACAAAATGCTCTACTGCTATGTGTTTCCAAAGGAAAGCAACATTGTAGAGAGCAGAAAGAAGGTGAAGCAAAAGTTCCATCATCATTTGTGATCTTACTGAGACATTAAAATAAACCTGATAAGCCTGCTCAGAACAGCTAAGCTGTTAGTGTCCCCTGGGAAAGGCCTGTCTGCACTACTGCCAGACCAGACCATGAACCAGGGTGATGATTCTGAGCCATGTGACTTTTACACACATATGAAGTCCACTAATTTCAAGAATTTAGTGCCTGAGGATTATCTGATCAGCAAAGCAAAAGCAATGATTGCAGAGAGTAATCCTGAGTTTTCAGTGCACAGTGTGTGCTTTCAGGGCAAGTGAAGACTGTATTTATGTCCCATAATAAAGTAGTATCGAGCAGTAAAGAGAAATGAGAAATATCCAAGAAAACATTCTGCCTAGGCATAAAGACAATCCAAGACCAATCAAATGTCACAGGCCAAAGCTGCAACAAATGTGAAATAAAAATAGCAAAGTTAGGCAACTGTAGCCAAGATAAGAAACATGATGCTAAAAAAAAAAAAAAGCCCTCAATGTTTTGCAGTTCTGCAAATTCTCCTCAATTTTTTTGGCAGCATGCAGAGAAATAGTGAATCCACCTGCAGAAGATACAGCTGATGAGTCAGAAAAAAAGAAGGTGAATTTACAGATGCTGGAACTTAGGGCTTTGTAATATTAGAGTAATAATAAATGCATAGTGTATTGAGTGTTGGTGTCACGGTTGTGGCAAAGGGGCTGCAGGAGTGGCCTTGGTGAGGAGGAGGCTGTGCAAGGGCTGCCCAGTGCCAGACACAGCCGGTTCCAGATGGCCCCAGTAGACAGATTGCAGGGCACAGCTGAGCCCATCAGCCAAGAGGGTGGTGCCTTGGGTAAAAGATACTGAGAAAGGACGCAGCATGGTAGGGGCAGTGAGGAATAAGGGAAGTATGAGAACTAGCCATGTGGGCACCAAGGTCAGAGGAAAAAGGGGGAGTAGTAGCTCCAGGCACTGGAGCAGAGGTTCTTTTGCAGCCCATAAAGAGGCTCATGCAGGAGCAGAAACTCACAGTACAGCCCTTGGAGGACCACGTGCTGCAGCAGATGAATAGTTACAGAGGAACTAGGGCCTGTGGAGAGCAGGAGCACATTTTTCCTGAAGGACCAGAGAGAGGACCCACACACAAGTAGGGAAACGGTATGGAGAGGAAGGAGCAGCAGAGAGGAATTGTTCTGGTCTGACCTCATAACCTGGTGTTCCACATCTTCCTGCACTTCTTAGTAGAAAAGGGATAGAGGAGTTGAAGTTGAGTTGATAGTGAAGTTGAGCCTGAAGGGAAAAAAGGGGGGGTGGGGAGAGAGAGAAGACGACGTTTTAATTTTTGTCTGACCATCCAACTCAATTGTCAATAAATTAAATTTATTTTCTCTAAGTCAAGTCTGGTTTGCCTGATGACAATAAGATGGCTTCCCTGTATTTACCTCAACCCATTATGAGATTTTTCATCTTACTTTTCTCCCCCTGGCCTGGTAAGCAAGCAGCTAGGTGAGCAAGCAGCTAGGTGAGCAGCTGGCCAGTGTCTACCCACCAGACATCCACTGACACTGACCCTCAGCAACAACTTAAGTGGATACACACTCCAGTCATGTCAGCGGGGCTGGAAAACCATTGCGGGTCTCCTAGAGGTCTTTCCTTATCTCATGCCGTTGTTACATTTCCAGAAATAGCTAGAAGCATAAGAACAGGGAAGAAAGCTAAGAGGAAGAAGTTGGTGTGCAGTGCCAGTGGTGAGGTCTGCTCTCAATACTGAAGAAGTCCTTCCTTCCTAAGCACACGTTCCTTATGAGAGTCCTGGCAGTGAGAGAGAATGGCAAAGAGAAAGTTGGGTGAATTTAGCTAACATACTCTGCCTTGAGGGTTACAAGACTGGATGAGAGAAGATAAAATAAGGGAATAGAAAAGCAGCTAATAAGAGAGGAACACGTGGCATTGGGAACTGGCACCAGAGAAGTCATCAGAGCAGAGACTGAACTAAACAAAAGAGTACAAGGGAGCAATAATGAAGCTCATGAGCAGATATATCAGAGTGAGCAATGCTGAGAGGAATCAAAATGGTGGTTAGTGAGAAAAAGTCTTAACAAGACTAATCAGAAAAAAACCAACTCAGATGTAGAGCTAGGGTTGTGGCAGCGGCAGGGAGGCAGGGGACCAGGCAGGGAGGATGAACTTCTGTGTAATATTTGCTTCCACACATGGACTATTAAATTTGGAGAGTGGTGCTGAAAGAGATTTAAATAGAGTTGATTTCCTGAGCTGGTAATGAGTCCATGCACTTTGGGTTTGGCTGAATTATTTTCCATTTTTGTTTCTTTTTTTTTGTTTGTTTCCACAGGAAGAAGTAATAACGTTTTCAAAGTGACTGTAGTTCTGGTCCAAATCAGTTTTAAGGTTCTAGTCTGGGAATGACAGGATCAAATTCTCACAAGTCTTCTCAGGATACTACAGCCCAAGAAAAAATTAAAATATTTCTGCTGTCTTGATCTGGATCCATAAATTCTTTCCACTTCTGAGTCTGCTTTCAACCAGTGCTGCTAAGGTGTATTTGAAACAGAGTATTAGACTTGAAGGAGTTGTTTTTCTCCCTCCTTTGTCCTCTTCTCTCCTCCCATGTCCTAACCCCCACCACTCTCCAAAGTTTCACTCCCTCCTGTCTACCTTGTTGCCAAAAAAAAGGAAAACAAAACCCTCACAGCTCACCCTCCTCTTTTTAATAAGATCAGATTTTGAGGCTTTGGGCTTGACTCATGCCTATATGAGGTAAATACCACTTAACTTTTTTTTTCCCCCAGTCTTAAAATCTGATGCTGCTTTGGGATTGTGGTAAAAAGGAGATTAATGTCCTTGTGTATTCCAAATAACAAACATTTTCTTTTCTTTTGCATTGATTCTGCAGAATCTAGCCCTGCTGGGCTAGATTGATAGCTGGTCTTAAGCCAACATGTTTTTTTCCTATGTTCTTAAGTGTTTCTGCTGACTTCTGTTTTCTGATGCGTTTTGGATTGCCATGGTGTGATGCTGTCAAGCAGAAATGTAATTGTCTGGTTCTTTTCATCAACTGTCAAAATACTTCACAAGGTGGCCCTCGGCTTTAAAGGCAGGAAGCACAAATATACACATGCATATAGAAGAGATACTTACTCATCCATCACAGATGTTGTCACATTGGGCTGATTATGCTGTCCATTTAGGAAGCTGTATTTGAAGGCAGAGGAGGAGTTTTGCAAAACAAAACTCCACGGCAGAGTTGCTTGAGCAGTGACTCACGGAGTAGTCGTTGTAAACAAATTAATTTGTGCCTCAGTTTACTGAACTGTACAAATAAGTATCATTACAGTGCTCAGGGTCTGAAAGAATGTTCTGAGAACATACTGAGTTCCTTTCTAATGCAGGTGACTATTGATAAGCATTGTTTTGACTGTATCTCTCCTGAGAGAGAAAGAGATGAGTATTTGGAAAGTGGCCATTTCCAGCAGCCATGTACACAGAACATTCCTCTTCCTTCTTCACTGTCTCAGCTTGTTTGTGAGGGACTTTTTGGTTGTTTTCCATACACTGGGAAATGTGAAACACAAAACAAGCATGAAGCAAAAAAAAATTGCTAATGAGTGCTAAGAAAAGTAAATTTGCCAGGATCTTTTTTTTGGGAAACATTTCCTCCATCAAAAAATCTGTGTTTTCTTTTAATAGGGAAAGATAAAAAGAAAGGATTGGGAGTGTAGGGGAGGGGTGTGTAGGTTGTATGTGGATGTAATGCAATGCTAAGTTTGTGTCTTCTGGGTTTTTTTCTGGGGCCCACTAGGAGCTATGTACCATGGTGATACATAAACAAGAAGTGACCAATTATTCATGTGCAAATAGGTTTAATGAACCACAGGAAAACAGTAAATTATATGGGGAAAGCGCATTTCACACTCTTTTCAGAATATAATTATCACAACATGGAATCACTATAATCACTATGTATATTCTTTTTAATGATTTGGGGGTGGGAGAACGGCTTCTGATAGCAATGGAATGATTTGCAACAAACCCTTTCTTCTCTACATAATTCTGAAAATGTCATTCCACTGACCTGATGAGGAAAAACAGATACCCCCCAGTGAAGGCTCTAATAATACCTCTCCATTAGCATCTAGGATCCATAAGAGTGAAGTCAGAATGGAGATGGAACACGTACGATTTGAACCCCATCGCTTGACATGAAGTGTTAAAGAGAAAAGGAATTATTTTAGTCTTAAATCACAATGTCAAGAGTTAGTAACACAAAACTTCTGGATCTTGGAGTCCCTCACAGTGACGAATTCATGTGCAGAGTTGAAGGCATACAGAAGTTATGTTTAGACAGGATACTCACAAAATGGTGGGGTTCCGCTTTCATCCTGCCTTCAGAGGTTACATTTCTTTCGCATTCTCTGTGATTCTCTGGCCATCCAGTTATGGCCAGCCATGGTTTTGAACAGCAGGCATAAAGATCCTCCTGTCGACAGAAATGGACTGAGACTTCTCATTGATTTTGTTTTATAATGGCTTTTCCCGGGATGAAATTATTGTACAGGGTGCCATTGACTAAACTGGAGAATCCATCCCATGGCATGACATCCTATCAGCTGAGAGTGGGTGATAACGGAATGAGAGATGGACTGGCTTATGCTGGAAGGGAGGATTCATACTGCTAAAAACACTCCTCACATCCATGGTGCTAGCCATTACGTCATGTCACAAATAGGGTGAAAAAGAGCCAAGATGCCCACCAGTCCCCACTTTACTTTTTTTCTTTATCACCTTTCATCAGGTGCCATGTCACATTTTATATTTTCCATCTGGTTTTGGGCAGTATGGTCTGGTACTGTTCAACAGCAGAAACCTGTTGATTCTGGACTGCTAACTACTACTGGCTGGCACATAAGTTGGGTGATTTAACTGTGGTGTAAGACAGACAGAATTGTTTCCAATGTACACCTAAGGAGGCCCTCAGTAAAGCAAACATTGATTTTGGAGGAGTGTGGGGTTTCGGGTTTTTTTTGGTTTTGTTTTTTTTTTTTATTGCTTGGTTGGTTGGGGTTTTTGTTGTTGTTTTGGTTTGGTTTGGTTTTTATCTGTCTGATGCCAGCAGGCTGTAAATAGGATCCCTATATTTTTCCCTCTTGATACTAACCCACATTAGAGCTCTTCAGCAACCTTTAAGCCAATAGAAGTTGCTGAACATTGCTAGAAGCCCCACACACCTCAGAACAAATGAGGTCCGTACCGGTTGTCACAGACCTGTTGCAAGGGGTGAAGGCACTGCAGTCAACACTGCAGTCCATGGGTGGCCTCTGACTGATGGTTCACTGGGTTCATCTTGCCTTATTAGACTAACTCCCACTATTAGAAATCATATAGGTATGAGTTTCTTCCTGGAGCAACTTGTTTGCTTTATTTATTTGGAAATTTTTGCTAACTGCAGACAGCACAGCTTCTTTTTCTGCTGCTGAACTTGCCATAACTGAGGCTCACTCAAGAATGTTTAGTCTTAACAGTGTGTGATTTCCCCTCATGATTTCTGAACGACATACTGAATAGATGTGCTGGTAAAGTGTGGGAAATACATTTCCAGATAAACTACTGGTATCACAGAAATGACCCACTTCTCTAGAGACAGTTTTGAGGTACCCTCAGACTAAAAAAGACCTGGACAACCTGTCCCATTTCCCTCCTCCCCCAATTTTAACATCAGTGAGACTTTTAGAACAGAAAACAATCTATTTTTAGTACAGTCACACAGTCAGTCTGGGTATTATTTATATTTAAATTAAAAGCAGCTTTTTAGGCCTCCAGCTAACCCAGAATGCTAATGTTATTTAAGGAGGGGGAATAATATGGTTAAAATAGCTAAATAATTAATTTGAACCTGGCATCCGTCACATGCCAAGAGGAAACAACAGCACTCTGTGATGGCTACTTGCTTTAGAATGTTGGTGGGAAAAAGGTCAGATGTGCTGTGCATTTATAGAGAAGTGTCTACAAGGGAGTGATTTGCAGCGGTCACATGTATGCTTTGTGGCAAAGTAATAGTTAAAACATTGGTTGGGCTGACTCAAATGCCCAGCAGTGCCTGTTTGGAACATTTTCCTTTGAGTCACTTTGTTTGAAATGTAATAAATGGCTGGTCAATCTGTTGTTAGAGCCTCTGTAGTTGTTGCCTGGAATATTCCAAAATGTTTACTCCACAGAGGTGTCTCATAAGCGGTACCTCTTACTCATATCTGTCACTTTTTTAGGAGGGGTAATTCGAACTTGCTCTGTTTTTCTGCTCACATCTTGCAGATGTTTGGACAAGCAGGGCTGTTTCCTTCAGTCACCCTGTCACTGCATGTGCTTCCAAGGTGAATTCAGGTCTAGATTTCAAAGTAAACTGAGAAGAAAGACAAAATCAAGTACATTCACAGTAAAATAAATATTTCCAGTACAACCAAAAGGTCTGTGAAAATATGAAAGGTTCAATGTTTCTGCTGACTGGTCACAAGAAGGGTTCAGTGAAAGATCCAGACCCATTGCAGAAGATGTTGTCATGGAAGTCAATGAAGTGAAGAGCATTGACATAACAATCCCTGTTATTCCCCAAATCCAGATTCATGAGGTGTAAACATGTTTTAGTAGAGCCTGGTATGTATCTGAGACAAAGGAGGCTCTGTGTCATTTATCACATGCTAGGTTTCTACACAGTTATCCACTGTGGTCCTTTAACAGCTGATACACTCCTGCCACAAACTCGACACTGTCTGAACCCGAAGGAGAGCTTGAAGGAACATGGAGCTGTTGTGTTTGCCCTAAAACTTCAGAGTGCGTGCACCGCCAAATCCTTTTGGTAAGTGATGTTGAACTGGGGCTTGTGCTGTTTCATGGCATCTGTTTGTACGAAGAAGAGCTGCAACAACATGGGAAGCATCAAGACCTGGGATGTTCTTTGACATACACAGAGGTCGGTATCATCCTGTGTTAGCTGGCAGCTTCTGAGACTCAGAGTCCTCCCATAAAGACTCACATCTATTCCTCACTGCCTGCTGACCGGCTTTAAGACTGAAGAGCTGGCTGTTGTAGTCCTGCCAGACCTCTGTTATTCCTGCCTTCAGAGTGAGGTTGAAATCAATGTATGGAGCTGGGTCTGCTAGCTGTTTTGGGAACAATATTAGTCTGCAAAGATGCACAGGGGACTCTGAGGGAATGTATTACCTTGCTATTCCTCATAGCATAAATAGCACTTGGTTATTCTGATTTCTTAGAAAGGTCCTCAGATTCATTCTCGCAAAGATGACCATTATGGTGGGAGTGAAGGAGAATGTGATCTAAGCTTTCCCGCCCAAAGGCAGGTGTTGATTCTGAGAAATGATATTGCAAATAATTTTTCAAGATTATATGCTATACCTGCAAAGAGACCAGATAGGAAATCCTCTGTCTCCACAATAGCATCCCACAAAATCTCATCTCATTAAATTGAATTGGGTCAGGCTGTCACCAGATTAGTTTGCACTATTTCCATTCACTTACTGGATTAAGCAGTTTTCACTGAGAGGTTATTTCACTTTATCGTGCATATAGAATAGATCTGGTAGTTGTGCTTTCAGATAAGCCTTGTTTTGTTGTGGTTGGTTAACTGTCCTTTTCACATAGTAAAATATTGAGGGGGAAAAAAATGTTCCTTTCACAGTGAATTGCTCTAAGGAACTAATTTTTCTTGTGTCTTTTAAAAATGACATTGGTTTATGCTGTTGACTAGGATCTCAATGGCTCAGATAATGTAAAGTAGTGTGTTAAGCTTTACAGGTGTAGCAGATGCCACTATTACACTTCACCTAGTCTGTCAGTTACAGTGTGGAATTGATGTGGGATATCATCTGGTTCAGCTGTCAGATGCTCCCATACTATTCACTTCAAGACCTGTTAGAGTTATGAGCTGCCTGTATTACAGGAGATCATAAATTAGTGTTGGTTTACAAAGGGACTCTGGAGAATAAACAGCCAGTCCTCGCATCAAAGTATAAGTGGGAAAATGCTGGGATCTCTCCTGATATCTGTCCTGAAAGTAATAGGATGCTGTAGTCTTGCTGGGAAGGGGAAATATGAATCCTCTGGCAGTATCCCAGAGTCATACCACGAGACCATACTTGCAGCACAGGACTACAAGTTTTCTCTCGTGCTTTCTCTGGCACCTCTGGGCATAAAGCTGGGAATTATAGAGGAGGCTGATACTGAGTGAAGAACTTGTGTGAAGCTTTGTGCTGTGGAAAGGGCTGACATAGGTGATAAAGCAGCCTGACATCCTGTAAAATCCATACCTGAAGTGGAAGAGTTGTCTTCTTAGGAGGATGGAGTGGTTGAAATTGCCTTGTGCTGGAGACACTGCTTTAGAGGATGGACATTTCCCAATCTCTTGATCAATGTCCCCCCATCTTTGCCTCTCCCACACACATTCCCCACACCTCTTTTATCAAGCAAACAGAAAGCATGTGTGCTGTCGATTCTGTGTTTCAGTAAAATGTCCAATAATTGACAGGAAGCAGTTGTGAGCTCATCTGGCAATGTATAAAAGCCAGTTCTAAAACTGGTCTTTAAAACAGTGACATTTAATTGGTAGTTGCCAGAGAAGGACACACACAAACTTTAAGTGTAACCTGATTTTCATTATGAAGGAATCTGGAGATGTTTTGACATATTTATGTTATGTAATGGAAGTGTTTAATAGGAAGTGAGAAGTCAAATTTTTTCTTAAAAAAAACCTATTTATGTTTATATACCCAGACAAAATTTAACACTACAGTAATGCCCTACACCTCTTTTCTTTTTCATAGTTTTGTCCCATGTCTATGTTGTTTACATTCCAGTTAATTTGAGCTAGCTGATGGTTAAAGTCAATTACCTCATTGTCCTTTTATTTTTTGTGTAAAAGAAGCGGTATAATTGTAAATTGCAGATTTATTCATGAAACATCTGAAGTTTCCAAGAATCATTAGCAGGCAGGCTGGAAAGATGTATCCTACACACGCTGCAGGATTACTTCCTGACTTGTGTATACTTAAGGAAAAAAGACAGCAAATGTGGGCAGCATCATTTAAAGCACAAATCTGACATTTTGGAAGAATATGCAATGGAGATGGCACAGATGGCCTAGGATGGATGTCTCTGAGCCATCAAGGAGACATGGGATGTCCAGTCTTGGCTAGGACAGGAGGCTAGGACAGCCCCAGGAAGGGAGTCGGGGGAGGGCTGAGGGGATGGAAGATGACTGATTTGGCCATCCATTTTCCCCTCTCAGACAGCTACAACCCTGCACATGGACAGAACCTGACCAAAGCATCCATTACTCAGCTAGAAAGCAACCTTTCTACAGGGACATGAACCTAATGAGAAGGAACAACAACAACAGTCCCAGTCTGTACTGCATTGTGGACCTACAGGCAGCAGGAAGCTCAGTTCAGACATAGACAAAGGGTTCTCTCCACCACCTACCATCTCTGAAGCCCATCATGGACCAATAGGCAGCAGGAAGCTCCCCACAGCTATAAACAAAGGGATCTCTGTACCACCCTCCATCTCCACACCCCACTGTGGTCCTACATACAGCTGGAAGCTCCCCTCGGCCACAAAGGGATCTTTCTACCACCCATCATCTTCAAACCCCACCCACCCTCCGTCTACAAAACCTGTCATGGACCTACAGGCAGCTGGAAGCTCCCCACAGTCATAAACAAGAGGACCTCCACACCAGTCTGCACCTCCATAGCCAGATGCAATTCACTGTGGACTGCCACACCACTAACCTTCTCCATATACCCTCATGGACCAACAGGCAGCAGAAAGCTCTCCACAGCTATAAACAAAGGGACCTCCCCACCACCTTCTGATTCCACACCCCATTGCATCCACTGTGGATCTTCACACCACTCACCCTCTCCATACACCCTTATGGACCTACAGGCAGCTGGAAACTCCCTTCAACCAGAAGATAAAGGGACCTCCACAGATATAACTCACAAGTATCTCCATAAGTCATTCATGATATTTGTATCTGCATCACTGGATTTTAAGATGGTCATTTAAAGAACAATCTTGTGTTCCCAAACTGTGCACAGGTGGTGATTCAAAGGGCCACAGAAAGTGCACAAAACCTCCTTGCCCTTACGCTATAGAAAATAGGGAAACAAATTTCACACATTCTGTCTTGTGCCCATTGTCGTCATCTTATGACCATTCACCTCCAAGAAAAGTGTCTTTATCCTCTCTAAACCCTATGATCAGATAGTTGCAGACAGCAATAGGGTCTCCCCTTCACTTTTTCTTCCCCAGGCTGGACAGACCCAGCTCTCTCAGTCTCCTTGTACACCATGTTCTCCAGTCCTGTTGCCAGCTTTGTGGCTCCCCACTGAACTTGAGCTCATGTCAACATCCTTCTTGTACTGCGTATCCCCAGACTGGATACAGTGGTCCAAATATGGTCTTACAAATGCCAAATATAGCAAAAGGATTTATCTGAATCTTCTGGCTACATTTCTCCTAATAAAGCCCAGGATACTGCTGGCTTGCTTTGCCTCAAGGGCACAGTGTTCCTTCATGTTCAGCCTGCTGGTTGCTGTGCCCCCAGATGTTTTTCTGAAGAGCTGTTTCAGCAAGTCAGCCACCAGTTCACATCATTACATAAAGCTACTCCATCCAAGATGCAAAACCTTGTGCTTGTTCTTGATGAACCTCATCAGCTTCATGTCGGCCCATTTCTTCAGCTTGTTCCTGATATTCCAGTCCCTTGGAATATCTGTCTTGCCCTCCAGTATGTAGACTGCACCTTCCAGTTCAGTGTAATTTGCAGACTTCCTGAGAGTGAACTACATTCCACCATCTCATTATACAGATCATTAATGAAGACACTGAACAGTGTGGTCCTGGTACTGGTCCCTGGGGAATCGCCCTAGTTACTCACCACCAGCTGGATTTTGCATCAAAACTTTTTGATCAAAACTCTTGGAGCCTGACAATCCATCCAATTTTTCACCCCACTGATCCAGCCCATCTGGATTTCTCGCCAGTGATGATGATTAGGAGACTGCAGCAGACTGTGTCAAAGGCCTTATGAAGATCAAAGCATTCAACATCCCTCTCCTTCCACTTGTCCACAGTTTCAGGCATCTCATCACAGAAAACAATGAAGCTGGGCAGGCAACTGGTAAATCCATGTTGGTTCCCTCTAGTCGCCTGATGATCCTTTATGTGTTTAGAAGTGGCTTCTAAGAGCATTTGCTCTACAACCTTCTCAAAAGACTGGGGTTATGATGGCGAGCTACAAGTTCCCTGGATCCTTCTTACCCTTCTTTTTGATTTGGTGCAACGTCTATCTTTTTCCAGGGATTTGGAATCTTTCCCAGTTGCCAAAACCTTTCACAGATGATAGAAATTAACCCCTCAATGACATCAGCCAGCTCCTTTAGCACACTCAGATGCCCCATACTTGCTCGTTTTAACTCCAGGTGAGCCTTGGCTTTTGGCCAGATGGCATTCCTGCTCAGGCAGACATGGAATGTGTAATCTTACCATTTTGCTATTTACCATTTACAACTTTTGCTGTTTACGTAACCAGAGCAATCAAACCAACACGGAGTCTCCAGAAAGAGAAGAAAAAAGGCTTCTTGTGATTCAATTAGTTTAGAGATGGTTAAATGGCATCCCATTTAAAAATGTATATTAGTTTTACTGGGTTTTGTCTCATCCTCTCCACCTCCAGGAGCTGAATCTATTAATGACTCAAGCCACATGGATGGCTTTTATCTTCATGACTGATGGCGAGGGATAATGTACAGATCCTAACTGGTGTTGTCAGAGTTCTTTAATTTACATGAAAAGAATGGCTTTACTGGTTTAGCTCCTGAATCACCCAGGTAAAGCCTGAAAAGGACCTGAGTATACAGAAGCCTTAACAAAATCCATCTTGTGGCCTGCAGTCCATAATCCAGTGTCATTTGCAGTCTGGTTCTGAGTCAGTCAAACAAAGAGGTTTTCCCCATTGTGGTGGAAGTCCTGCTTTGAAACAACTCAGTAAAGCCTTAGAAAGGGAGGGGGATTGATGCACTCTCTCTCAGAGGGAGTGAACAGCTTGTCAGAACAAGAACTGGCTTGGAATAGAGGATGAAAGGATATTACAATGGCTCAATAAGGCAAAGGAGACCCCAGGCAGCTCTGATTTAGGCTCAGCTCAAAACTTCTGGGGGAAATCCAGGCCTCCAGAACTTGAACAGAGATAGAAAAGGCTGTTTCATATTATACAAGCACATAAAGCTGTGCTGAATGGGAAATCCAACCAGAAAAGGGCTTTTCTCCCTATCCAGCTTGTGCTGCAGCAGTAAGAGGCACAGTGTGCTGGGCACTCTTTTGAAATAGCTTACACAACATCCTGCAGCATGAGTATAGAGACAGAAATACTCTGGGTATTGTGCTTAGTCACTTTCTAATTCCTTTCTATCAGTCCTGCTCAGGCTAATTGTCACTTAAGACCCCTCTGTGTCCATAGGCCTCATCCAAAACCCATCAAAGATAACATAGTCTCTTTGATTTTTTGTCTTTGAATAAGCCTATAAAACAACCTGACATCTGCAGTACATACTCAGGCCTTAGTGACCCTAGGGCTCGAGAACACCATTCAAACATCTGGGAACCTTCCCTTTCCTGGTGTTTCCTATTTGATATATGTTTTTTAGTAGATTAAAAATCACAAGATCCAGGCCAATTGGATCCTCATTTGCTGGGTTAGTTTGGGTTCTGCTACAAATCAGAACACCAAATAATTCTTTCCAGACCTTACTCTTGTGCTGAGAAACTGGGACAGACTGCATAGCAAGCGATGCGTAAGTTTTAAGGACAAAGGGAGCAGTGTTGGATATTTGCAGAGAACAGAGAAAGAAAGGGAGTTATAATTATTATCTTTCAAAAGGTAATTTGCAGCCTATCTCTTCAAGCAAATAAGAAAAAAGAGTCTGTTGCTGAGACAATGCACCTGACACCAGCAAGAGGGTTGAGATGGTTTGCCTAGTGTAAACACTGCCTGGTGTTTTGGGCTTTGCACTCCAGCAACTCTGAGAATAGGAAACCACCATTTTTGTCCACAAAACCTGACCACATATGCTCACAGAGGGAATTTTGCAGTGTTTGTCTTTCAGGGAAGTGGCAAATGCTGCCTCCTTACATAACAGCAGTGGTGAAAGGGAAAAGGAAGGAGTCTAAATCACTTGGAAAAGCCTGAGTTGAATCTCACAGACTGAAAGTGACCATTTAAACATAGAATGTCTTCTTGGAGAAGAAGTTGGGAGGCTGAAAGTGTTGTAATAGTAGGGAGGGGGCAAAAGGAGCAAGATGCAAAAAGAAAGTTTCCCCAGCCCCAAAATCAGAGTGGTTAGGTCTGAGGGGAATTGAAATACAGTTGCAAGGCAAATTAAAAGGTGGGGAGAGGAGAATACCCATGTAGCTATTTCCTTTGTTAATACTGTTGTCTGAGTGCTATGAACCTTTTGGTGGTGAGTCTGGCTTGGTTTTTTTGATCAGATGGTTCTCACAAGTCTTAAGAGGGAAATGGCTTACAGGTTGGAAAATGGGATCACTATCATGAAATCAGCCCTAAAATATTTGGTCCTTAAGTTTCCATTCATAGTCTCTAAAACAGCATTCAGGCTACAGCAAAAAAAGGATCTGAAGTGTGGCTTACCACAAACACTCCTTGAAATCCCAACTAGCAGTCTGGCACTTTCTCTAGCTTACTTCTCGTGTCTCCAAGCCACTCATCCATCTGCTGATCATGTTAGGCATGAACAGTATCCAGAACTCTCTCCATCTGGATTCTTGCATATGATTTTTAGAAAAGCTCCAACACAGACTCTGCTACTTTTCTTTGGTTTTGTTTCTGCTTTTTTTTTTTTTTTTCCATGTCCAGATTCAGACTTGGATATTACTGTGGTTGCCTTTCTGACAATGACACTCTCATAATTAATCCCAACACTTAAGAAGCATCAGTCTCTGATTTAGGATATATCAAGATCTGAGACTTAGAATATTTACATGCAAAACTATGTCTGCAGTTAAGGAGGCAGCAGAGAAATCCCTGTTGTAAACTTCTCTTTGTGCAGGGATTTGCACAGAGTGCCAAGCCAGAATAAAATTCATTTCTTTAAGACTTACATTTTCCCATGTTTTCTCTTACTGAAAGGTCATGATGTTTTTTAAAGGCCTCTGCTGTTCCTGGGTTAGTTTCTTCTTCTGCAGCAATGTGTGGGGAAGCCATAATGCAGTGTTTGTGATAACATCCCTTTTGTGCCGTGGAAAGAATTTTCATGTCATTAATTCCATGTTATGACTGGAGAGTTGGGCTTGAACTGGAATCTCACTATCACACAACCCCAAACTAGGTGCAATTCAAATCCCCAGCTGAACTTACATTTTAGGAGCCAAAACCCCCCATCTTTCAGTTTTCACCCCCCATCTTCCAGTCTTTGAAGAAGTTTAGAATTGGGATTCTCATGTTCAAAAGCCTTTCTAAAGGTGGCTTCAATGCCAGAACAAATGGGAAGGAGAAGGCAGGAAACATGGGAATAAATAGACTCCTTAAATGGAAAAAGTGGTAAGAAAATCTATGAAATAACAATCAACAGTGAAGAAGCTAGTTTTCTAGCTGTCCAAGCACATCCCTCTGCTAAGTTCTCTAGTAAAGAATTTGCTTTTGTGTCGACTGTCACTTTACCTACCTACTTGGGTTATTCTTAGATTTTAACAGCTCACCATGCCATTTTTAAGGCTCAGAAAAATGCCTGTGAGTTCAGGAAGGGCTGTGACATGTCCTGTTTCCAAATGGGAAAAGCCCAGTGTGGAGACATTAAACATCAGACCTAAGGTCATACTAGAAGACTGTGACAGAGGAGGGACTCAATCTACTAGTGTCTCTGTACAAATGTCTGGATGATAATGCCAACCTGTATTGCTCAATACTTTGCATATGTTAAAACAAATGTTCACCTCAGGAGGGGCAGGTTTGTTCATTTTAGAAGCCACTTGGCAAGGTTTAGATTTCCTAGTAATGCTCAGCATCCAGAATCTGTTTGTTTATTTTGTTTTGTTTTGTTTCAAATTGTACTTAGCAAGACCCAGCGGATCACAGAATAATGTACTCACAGTCACACTTACTCTTCTGGGTACTTCTCCACATCTATTCTTGCGCAGTCTTCCATTAAGGTCTATGTCAAGTTCTATGTCAAAGTCTACGGTCAAGTTCTTTACTTAAACATTACTCCAGAAAATAAAGTGCTGGAATGATTTAGATGGGATTTTAATCTTCTGATCTGATCTCCACAAAGGAGTACGTTGCATTTAACAGCATGAGGTTTCATTTCATATTCAATGGATGTCTTCTTGTCCCTGTATTCTGAGAACAGACCAACACAATTCTTGCCCATTCAATTTCCGGATGTACATGTGTGCTTACCGTATCTTTACAGACCTTCTTACTAGATCAGCTTCTCTCGCAGTCCACCCAGGAGCTGGTTCTGGATCATTCATCTCACCTGTTGTCTTTTGCTCAGAAGCACACAAAAACTCATGAAAGGGATTCTCTGTCACCTCCTCAAGATGCTTCCTCCTGCTCCACTCAGAGACACACACCCACAGAGCTCTCAGGCCATTTCACCCGCTCACTGTCTAGTCCAGCTTGCAGTGTTCACTAGCAATCACATACTGACATGCACACCCTTGACACTCTCTTGACTGTACTTGTCAGAAGGTTGGATACACAGGCCCCACGAGCCGGGCCCCCTGACTGACCCATGGTGTCCTCTCAGTGGTTGCCACTTGGACCCCCTTGCACACACATGTGCACAGAACAGAAAGCCTGTCACCCAGAAGTAGCATTTATTAGGAAGCCAGGACAGACTGGATTGAGCAGGCAAAGGGCATGGCCTGACAAGTGTATTGACAAGAAAGAGTTTACACATTATCAGCTACTTTTGTCCCCTTTTCTCCCTAGTTTCTACACTTCTTCCTTCCCAAACCACCTTGATCTCTCCCAGCTTTCACTTCCTTTACTAAACATCCCATGGAAATTTTGTACAATCCCAAAATGCACTTGCCCTGAATTCTGCAAAGTGTCCCATACCCCCAGAATGTGACCCACCTCAGCCTGTGAGGTGACCCAGGGAGATGTTCCAGGTGATTCATTTAATGGCTGTCATTAGTAGACCATAGGGCTGATGCTCCCTTGTGGCAGCTCTGGAAGGGGCCAGGGTGAGGGTTCAGTTCTCTGACTCGGTTTTTGGGGTGCCCCCACCTGCCATTATGCCTGTCTGCTCCTTCACTTGTGTGGAGATGAGCCACTGATGGGCTGATGACCCCTGGGATAGTAACCATATCAGAGTATTAGCTGCATTCCCCTACCTGCCTTTGCCTCTTTGTGCCCCTTCATGTGTGTGTGCAGATGAGCTTTTATTGCATAAGCAAACAACGGGAATAAAACATTATTAGTGTTGTCATTTGTTTTCAAGGAGCTAATGGATCTAAGGTGTGAAATATTTCCCTGACTTGAGATCCTGCTATCTCTCAAGCAGCTTTGTCTCTACCCAGTGTTACAAAGGCCATCAGACTGTACAGAGCTAAACTGCTGATAACATGGCACTGTCTCACCTCTAATGTTTCTCTCCTAAACCCAAATGACAGCTCTCCAGCTCAGACATTATGAGCAGTGTTATTCCACATCTCTGAATTATTTAATCACAACACAGCAATATAGCTGAGAAAAGGCAAAGTGTGTGCTGTGTTTGCACTTCATTTATTTCCCGGGTGGATGTGCTGCTTCAGCATCAAAGATATACATCCATATTCTTGTTCTAACAACACTGCACATCTCTCTCACAGTGAAAACATGTTTTGGCATACATTTTTCTTTTATCCCATTTAAATCTTTTGTATTGCTTGAATGGGTACTGAGACGCTGTTCTTTATCTCAGATTTGACTCTTCAAATGCACCTGGCACTGTAGCGTATTTTTCTAATTCCTGGATACTGAAGATCATTAGAAGAGGGGTTAATTTGCCATCATGCTCACATTGCAATGACTTTCATGTTGCTTTAAGTTTAAATTTCTCCCTTCCCTGTTCTGTTTTCCTGCAAGATGCCATTAATATAGGACACAAGTGACCTTTTCTTAGTTAAGATTTTTTTTTTCTGTAAAATATCACACACATTTCTAGTTGAATAAACTCTTTTTAGAAAAGCATGTCTATTCTAGTGTCCCTGGCATGTTACATGAGTTTCAGAGCTGAGCCCAAAGACTCCATTTTGCAAAAATAAATGCATTCTCTTTCAACTCACATACGTAGGGTATCCCAAATGTATAGTACTGTATTTACTGTGCACTAATATAATATGTAGCTGTGCAACCCATGAACATATTAGTAAAGCATTAGTGCTCATAACACTATTATTGATATATTGATGCATCAATTAACTTCATTAGAATTGGCCCTTGGGATGATTGTGAGTGCTTCCTTGTATGGAATGTTCCTTGCCTGCCTTTGGCAAGAGAGGCCAGCCAAAGGAGCTTGATGTTTATTTTTAACCAATGTAAAAGTAGACCAGGAGCAGACGCCTCTGGCTGCAGGCTAGACCTGACAAAGAGGTCATCTTTGTTGCACATGGCTAAGGAATCACATCCCCTGATTAAGATCCAGGCTATTTTTAGAAACAAGCTAGAACTCTTCATTCTTGAAATTGTTTTCATTTCCATCTGAAGAGTCAGACTTCATGTCTAGGGGAAAAAAACAAACCAAAACAAAAACAATTCTAGTAAGCTGCAAGGCCCGTGTGAGCCTTAAGTCTGTGTAAAAAGAAACCTGATGAAATTGCTTCTTGTGGTGCTGATAGAATTTTGTCCTGGCAGCACCAATGTGCTAATCACTATAGGCTTACAAAGAGCCATTGCCCAAGAGCAGCCCATAATGAGCATGTAAATTTTACATAAGTATATATAATTACAAGAAATTGCCCAGAATTTTAACAGACATTGTGCTTCCCTGTTTATAGAACAGTATAGATTTAGTGGCTCCATTTTTCTACTGTAAATGAAAGCCTTAGGGCTTGGGAGGGAGGAGGTGGGGAAATGTTTTGACTTCACAGTATATAACCACCTACACAATAATTTTAAAGTACATTAAAACATCATTCAGGTCTGTCACAGATGTAGTGAGTTTAATCAATCCATCCATCCATCCATCCAGTTGGGCACCATCCTCATCTAACTTCCACATCTCTTAAGTCTGTGGAGTGCACTTCAGTGGATGGCCATATCTCTTCTGGAGACACAGGAACTCTGGTCCTGCTTTCCACAACAAGCAAACTGAGTTTTTCACAGCTTTCAAAAACTGTATGGAAAAATTAGTACCTCCTGATGCTTACGTAGTGATTTCTGCCTCAAGCACAGCGCTCCAGCTGACTGATCCCATGTTGCATTTCAAGTTCTCAGCTGAGAGGGAGAACACCATAATACTAATGGCTGATTTGTCACCCTGTTAAAAAGGCTAACTATTGGTCTGGATTATGTCTAACTGATGCTTCTAGTCACTGAATGTTATTTGCATCTTCTGATAGATTAGAATGCTATTATCTGAAAATCAGATACACGTTTTTAATTTTGTTACTGATCCTTAAGATGTCTGATAAAGACTCTGAGTATTCAGTAAGGAAAAGGAGCCTTTGGGATACCAGTAGAAACAGTACTGTATGATGATCCTCTGCTTTTACAAAAACTGCTGTAATCTGTTAACCTTTGATATATTTAACAAGGGCTACAGGGATGTTCACTTTTGTTTGCATTATTTATTATTTTTTCAGATTAAAATCCACGTGATACAGGAGTATGCTGCATGCTTTATAGCACTCTGTAGAGTACTAAACCATTACATCCATACAACTCTCTCTAGTCATCAACACTGCAGTCTTGAAAAGAAAGGAAATAACCAGAAAACAAACACAAGGCTTTTATGACAATCTCTTCATTCTTTTTGCATAGTGTCATATGGCAGCCTCTCTGTGATTTTTACCTAAAATCAGTGCCTAAGATCAGTGTCAGGCTCATCAGAAGGTGAGAGTCTGGACTTGTTTACCCTGTCACAGCCTGGAGAGAGATGGTCCTCATCAGCAAGACCAAATCTTTTTATGACTTTAATTGGACATCTCAGCCATCACTTTCACTGGCACAAGGTTGACCTAGTTAAAAATAAAATTCAGTCAATCTGTATATCATCATCTTCTATTTTAAGCAGGGTTCCTCTTTAGTCTTTGCTCAACAATGTGAGCTCAGCTCTTGCACTGCCAGAAGGGAATACGGAGACTGGAGGATGGTTTGGGTTCAACAGCTTGACTGGTGAGTTTATCAGAGGCAGTGTGGATAGCCCGATGCCTCCCAGTGCTTCTCAGAAGCAAGGACCTGGACCAGCCCAGTAGAACAGTGGAGAAAGGAGGTTAAAAAAACAAAAGAAGTAAGCAATGTAAAAAAAAAAAAAAAGGCAGAAATTGCTCTGTAGGAGAGTAGAATTACTGCAAAATATACAACTAGTAGCAAAGAACAATGTGAATGTTCTACAATTACTTATTGTGGAAAAAATATTATTTTATTTTCAGTTCTCTCTAGAATTTAAACTGGAGTAATCACATTCTTCCTCAATAGATTTCTGCAGAAGTTTCCTCAAAGACTAATTTAATTTAAATCCCTACAACAACATACAGGCTTTCAAAGCAGGAATTAGGTGCCTGCTGTCACAGTATAGACATTGGGTTTTGATGTTGCAACAGTTTTGGTTTTGCATTGCAGGTGCTGACATCAGTTAGGTTTGGCATTTGCTTTATGTTTGTAGACTTTGCTTATTCTTTTGCTACACATGCACATGCATGCAGGTGCATGAACCTTGGATACTCATAGCCTGGTTCTCCTGCATCATATGTGTACCAATGTAATGCTGATCATCTGATTGAAAGGTTTTATAAATTAGAGAGGAACTTTAACTCAACAGAGAAGTATATCTTTTAGTTTCCCCTGTTTATTTTAGTAGATTATGTAAAGGTAGCACTCAGAAATGTCCAGGGGCTGTTGTGCTTGTCATTAGACAGTATGATGGTAAAACATTCCTTCCCTACCAACATTGGTGAAAAAAGATTCTGAAGTTTAAAATGTCCTAAATGGCTACCTTAAAAAAGATGACATTGAGTGAAAGCTAACCTGAGGATAAAAGAAATTATGGGAAAGTGAAAGGAAATTAGAGGCAACTGCTTTCTGTCATTTATCTAAAACAACTCTTTTACATTAGGCAGCAGAAGCAGATGGGCACTGATGTTGTGGTAAAAGTACCTCCTCTATTGACAAGTTTTATTCTTTATATTGGCAAGTGACAATCAGGAATTTCTGGAGAAGGAAGAGGTTCTACAAGAAAGTGTCTTATCAAGGAAGATTCTGATTTTACTTCATGTTTATCTGCTTCATTAGCTGACAAGAAGAAATGCAACTAACGGATCCAAAAGTTTTTATTTCTGTGACAAATTTTAACTGCACATAGATTCAGGAAGCAATATTTATGTATATTTATGATTTCATGAATGCAGAAAAATGTCTCCATTCTTTAATGTTCTTGGAAGCTCCTTCATAATCCTTTTTTTTTTTCTTTTTTAATCTTAGGCATTATATACAGATGAAGATGTGATGGGAAGATCAGAGCAACAAAACAGGAAGATGCCTTAACTGCTTTACCTATGCCTTAGGAAAAGCTTTTTAAGTGGTACATATATAAGCTATGTAAGAAATAATGTATCATGTATCTATTGTAAGCTCCTGTACAGTCGGTGAAGGGAGACAGGAGTTGCTAGAAAATGATTCATCACACTTATTCTAGAAAAATATCTCAGGAGGTCTGAATCACCATCTAGAATGACCCAATTCTCCCCTTTGATTAAAGAGATCAGAAAGACAATGACTCATTTATGTTTAACCAACAAATGATTTGTTGCCAAATGTGAGTTATTTGTAGTGATTAAACCCTTTTGCTTTGTACTTTTCTCTCTTTCCTTTTCATTAATATCAACTGCTCTTTCCTTGCATTGGCCAGGGTCAGTCACGGGCACAAAAGACACTGACTGTTGCAGTTGGCTTCATGTGTGTTGTTTTGGAAGGTGCAACAATTATATTCCTAAAATAAAAGAAACAGGATGTATAAGCCAGAACACACAAGGGAAATCTACTTTCCTTGAACGGCTGGCTAAGTTGCCTCTTGACACAGTTATATAAAAGGCTTACTTTATTTTTCCAATTTTTGAGTCAGAAGACCTTTGGAGAAAATTCACAGTGGCTCTCCCTACTAAATGTATGGAGTTGGACTTCAACAGAAACTTGACATACACCCAGAAATTTAAATTCTAATCAAAGACCTGTTTTGAAAAAAAAAAAAAAAAAAAAAAAAAAAAGTGGCTAATATAGTAGCTAAGAAATCTAAGAACTCAGGAGATGTAGATTCATTTCCTTGTTCTGACAGAGACTTTCTATATGACTTTGGAAGAGACATTTAATCTCTGCCTATCAGTTTCCTGTGGTAAAACTTGCTGGATGTCTGTGAAAATATATTAAGATGGATGCTCTGAAACCAGAAGAAAGAGACCTTCTAATCAAATGCTCTTTCCACATACAAATATTTGCTTTATAACAAATCAATTTAAAAGGATGCCTCTTCCAAATTGCCAATGTCATGGTAAAGATTAAAATCTCCCTTAAACAGTTCTCCCTGCACACCAACAGTTCCAGCTGCCATGGATCACTACAACAAAACAAAGCATATCAAAACCCCTCTGTCACCCTCATCTTCTCCCCAACAGAGAAGTTCTCACCTGTATCCTCTGAGCAATATCCCATCATGCTGAAAATCTTTCTTGAAAGGTGGCTGTTGCAACAAATCCAAGAGACAGACAAATACTAACTAGTCTGAATCAAAAGGACTACAGATTTCTCCAGTATAACAGTCATTGCATAATACAGTACCACCACGTCCCTTTCTTCTGTGCCAATGAATCTTGCAGTCAGGAACTTATGCTTTTCAACAGCTTGGGGATGTGACTGACAGGAAGTTAATGTCTCTCATGTGGGGAAGCACAGGACTGAATAGGATCTGATTAGCTCATTATGCAGAATGGAAACCCTTGGATATAGCTCTACTGAAATGCTTGTTTACTTTTCACTGTCTTTCAATTCACTTTCAATTCACATACCAGGTGGACTCATTATATTTGAACCATATATATGGCATTTGAGTATTTCACATTAGCTCTCCCTGACATAATATGCAAATTTTTTATGAATTTTTGTTTTTTTCAGAAGAGACAAATACTGACTCTATCAGTTGGCTTTTTCTTTTTTCAAATACTATTAAAGCAGTATCCTCTACAGCATAAAAATGAAAATAATACTTGAAGGTGAAATCCACTGTTCTTTGCTGGACTTACTTTTGGCAGTAAATATTATATATCAAAACTGTACCTTTCCAAACTAAAAATCCACTGCTCTAAAATTAAATCCACTTCTCTGCCATATAAAAAGTGATATCTCACTTTTTCGGGTGATTGATTTTACTGAAATAAGTAGGATCACGCCATGTGGCCAGGGATGCTGACACAGAGACAACCTAATATAAAGTCCCTTCTCATATGGCCTGCTACCTCAGATTGATAATTCAAGTTTGCCAAGTAACATGGATTATGTGACTGAAACTTTCACACTTTCTTATTTCAAGTTTCAGTTAAACATGATGTGTCTTTCTTTCTAGCATGAGATTGTTTTCCTTCTCAGTAAAAGGCAGAGGTGGGGATCCTAAGTAGAAGACCCAGAATGATCTAGGCCCTGATGGAAAAGCACAGATTCTGTGTAGTCAGATATTTACTTTATTTTGTAAATGGGCATTAGTTACGTTCTCCTACTTGAGAGCAGTGTAAAATCAGGAGTTCAGAGGAGTAACTAGATTAAACAAAAATTAAATTAACTAATATTGATAAATTCCAAGACAAAAAATAACTGAGGTGCTATGAACTATTAATTATGACATGGTTTCCCAAGAGAATAAACCAAAACCAGTTTCTTTCCCCTAGTTTAGAGGCTGCAGAGTGGGAGAAAAGTCCTCTTCTGGCAAACAGGAAGACATGAGACATTTTAGTGTCTCTTTAAATGTCTAACTTTCTTGACCTAATCCTGTAATTTATTAGGCATGGGAGAATGGATCTGGATACAATAAGGATTGACCTTCCCATAATTTCCAGTGAATCCAAAGCCTTTTCACAGAATTCTGGTTAACTGTTTCCCCTCTTATTTTAATTTCCCACGCCTCTTCACTTCCAGGCTATACTTGTGACCGGAAGCCAAAATGCCATGAGAAAAAGGTCTTCCTGTGGTAATTTTAACACTGCCAAGCATAAGGCCTACAAACCACACGGGAAAGCTTGTTCACATACAATTCATTGCCCGAAAATATCCAAAAAGTTTGGGATAAGCATCCAAGATTTAAACATGAATACAAACCAAAGTTCTCAAATATTTCAGAGTCAGCCCTTTTAGTAGTTTTTATCCAGAAGTAAAAAGCACTTCTTAAATGTTTATTTGGGATGCCAAAACCATGAATCAAATAATTTATTAAATAGCTGCTTAGTGTAGTTGAGAACATTAAGTGTTTTAAGTGGCATCTTTTTATTTTGCACAGGGCTGTGGTAAACTAGTGAAGTTCCCTGATGTCAGTGAGATCTGCAGATTTACACAACCTGAAGACTTTTCCTGCATGAACTCCATTCAGGCTCAAGACAAATCCTGTATTCCCAAGCATTGTCACATCTTCCCTCTCAGATAGTCCACGTTACTTTTCAAGTTCATCTGACCACTTAAGAATGGCTGTATGAAAGGTTATCTGAAATGGTCTGGCAAGGTCCTAGTCTCCAGCAGTGGCCATAAACAGATGCCAAACTGTACCCAAGTCAAGATCAAATTGTACTATACTTTCTCCAAATGCTCTCCTGAACTGAAATTATCTGCTGGATGTAATGCACCTTGTCCAGTTGGCTACAGAGTTCTCCTCTGTATGCTAGTTAAGTCTTCTTCTCAACCCACGAACTTTGAGGTCATTTGAACTCTTTGCATCAGTGACCCTCTTTGACAAGGTGTTCCACATGTCTATCACTTCCAGAATGAGGACTAGCACAGAAAGCAGTACTGACTCTCCACAGCAACTGACTACAGTGAGTTGCTCCAGCCTGCTGCCTATTCTTGAGACTTCCTGCACATTTTCAGTCATATTCAAAGATGTGAGTATCAAAAGGACTAGCTTAACAACATTCACTTCAAAGAATGTACTTACTGCAGATGCATTTTAATCACCGTTAAATAGTCAGCATGCATATTGCTAACAGGGCATCTGCAACGGCAAGGGTTGTAGCACAGGCCAGGAAAAGTCAAAAAAACCACCACAACAAAAACCTCATTTTGTTTAAATATGCTGATAGCTCATCAGGGGCTCTGGTGTGCCAGGACTGTATGACTACCTGCTCTCAGGCCAAGTAATTACATCTAGCGTACAAGTACATCAGAGGCAATTCTGGTAGCACCTGCTCATCAGTTCTGCTCTGAAATACCTGGTTTAAGTCAGTGATAGGGTTTGCTTGGAACCTACCCCAAGCCAGTTAATTAAACATTGGATGAACCAAAGAACTTAATTAAATTAACTGCATCCTAGTTCAAGTGCAAAACCCCTTACCTTCATCTTTCTTCTGTTAACAGCATCTCTGTTTTGTAAACAAAAGGATAGGCAGTCCACAAGTTATTTCAGATTTTTCTGTTCCTTCCTGGAGGGCCACTGGGTACTGCTCTTCAGAAGGACTTCTTCCCTAATACCTCGCACAGGATGATGTCAGCCCCTGTCAGAGGCTTAGGAAATATATCCCCAGCCTCAAGTATCTTTATTCCTTAACTCAGTCTTTGGTTGCATAAACACAAAGCGTTTCTCCTTCACACAGATTTACCTGGGTTTCTGTGAAGATGATGTGGTTTGACTTGTCACATTTGCACTGGTTCCCAGTTTTAGGCAGCATGTAGCTGGTCCAGGGTGCTGACTCATTTAGGAAAACTGCTCAGAACATTGCTGAGACACTCCTCTTCCTCTGCTGGGGAGCATGTCTTTTCCCCCTCTCCTCCCTTTCCCCCTCTATGTTCTTTTACCAAAGGGGTTTCAGCTTTAGGATCATGGAGTTCTTATTCCAATTGCAGCTGTAAGGACTTAGTTTTCATTTCCTACTTCTCTGTGATTATCTAAACCCAAAGCCAGTTCTTGAGAATGCCCAGGGTGATGACTCCCACTCTTTTCCTAATCAATGCATTTTTTCTGGTTTAACCTTTTCGAGATTTTCACCATAATTTAAAAGTCATATATCACATTCACTATTCATATTGCTGGACTCCAGTCTGCTGTGAGCCTTGCACAGGGAAAACACATGACATTTGATATCTGCAAGACTTCTTCTAAAGCATTTTGCCTTCCTTTTGTCCTTCTCTTCAATACCATCTTGTGCTAGGTTTTTGTGTGTGTGCGTGTGGCAGTAGTGAGGGATTACCGCTATAGGAAGAATAAAAATGTATGTAAATTTTGGTTTGATCCATTATGTTACTAAAATCAGTGGGTTTTCATGAAAAATCTACCCATTTGCAGTCAATGTGAATACAACATTTGGAAGCATATACTAGAGAACATCTTATCTAGTTAAGGGCAATCCGTGATACAGCCAAGACATTAGGGAGAGTACACCTAACTGCAACTTCTGAAGACATGTAGCCATAGACTAGGACATGTGTCTGTAGATAAGAGTGAGCTACCACTGGCCAAAGACAACAGCAACAAAAATGTTGCTTTTCTGAAGAGTCTACTCTCAAAGTTTCATATCTGCATTTTGAAAATTAAAGAAACAAACAAAAAAAATGAATTAATGAAAGAATAAATGTAAATAAATTGTAAAAGTAATGTTCTTGGGAGGCTGTGGTGTTGAAGAGCCTTTTCAGTCAGGATGTCTGGGTTCTTGAATGAATTAGGATTACAATCTGTGAGTGAAATTAGAAAGGGAGGCAAATCCCAATTTGCTCATATTTATCATCTCTGTATGCCTTTACGACAACTAACACCATGCCATGTAGGCTTACAACACCATACCTATAAGTGCCATGCCGAAACAGTGGCTGAGAACTGAATAAGGAGGAGAATGGTGCCACCTGCTGAATTACTAACCCTGCTCCTTGCCTCATCTTTACTCATCTGTTTCATGAAGGTCAAATACTAGCCTAGTCCAACTATGCTGCAGGGTTCTTAAAAAGATCTCTGTGTCACAACTGAATGCTTGAAACAGAAGAAACCCCATAATTTCTAACAACTAAACTCCACAGAGAGCAGAGAAGGGGGAGAGGTCATCAGCAGATACTGGGTATCTGTGACATCTATTCAAATGGAGCAATCAAAGTTTCCTATCTGACTCTGGTCTTTCTATAGCTGTCATTACGAGTAGCCTGGAAGTACTGCTAAATGTGGAGTGCGTTTCTGGTTGTAATACTCTTTGCAGTAGCAAAGACTTGTATTCCTGTTTGAGAATGGGATCTGAGGCTCTCGAGACCTAGCCTGAAATGCCAGTTACTGCCTCACTCTCCTAAGACCTCTGTGACAACTGCCAGCTTCCTTCAGGGAAGAGGCTTTCTCAGTAATGACTATATGAAAATCAAAGCCAAGCCTGCCTGGCCTTGCTACTCTTTGCTATATATATTTTTTTAATCTTTTTTACTTCTTGAACTCATAGTCAACAGAGGCTTAAGAGTGAGGGGTAAGGTAGAAGGATTAATTGCTGCAGTAATGACAGGCCTTCCTGCTTTTTGTTTTGTTTTGTTTTGTTTTAGCTTTTAACACTGCTTGAGGCTTTCAATTTTAATCTACTTTCCAAAATGTCTAGTGCTGAGAGATGTATTTAACCATAATGACGAACACATGGTTTATGCCACCCAGGTATTATATATCCATGCATTTCACAGGGACGTATTGTTTTGTTGGTTTGGTTTTGTTTGGTTTTCCCAGTTTGGGGGAGTTTCCTGAATCAAATACCTATATCCCAAGGGTTTCTGTTCATGGCCACATGCACTAAAAAAGGCTACATATCTAAAACATTTCTGGCTATATGCCCTGGATCATTGTGGAAGCTCCATTTAAGTTACATGTTTTACTAATATTTAATGATAGTGAGCCACCATCTGCGACAGCCTTCATTCTGAAAATGTGCCAGATTTATCCTGCTGTACCCATGTACCGCTTCTCAGTATTGCAAAAGGGTTCACCCAGCATCACACCTTATTTTCTGGTAAATTATTCTGGACTGATGCAAGAAAAATGATTCCTAAAATGAGAGGTAATCCAGATAGGCAGGTGAATTAAACTAATCAGATTTTTCCATATTTGCTGCACTGTAAACATAAAAGTGGTACAATCAGGCTATTGAGTTTGGTTTGACCAGTTCAGTAGTTTGTTTCTTGCAGAAACCCTCAAATATGTAATGGTTTATCCTCTGAAAGTAATTATATCCTTTAATACACTCCACATTCTGTTAAGATCTTATTGTCCAAAGTGTGAATTTTTATCATGATAAAATGACAAGTGGTGGAACAGTGGTGGAAAGCTGTAGAATTTGTAAATGACAATGTACATTCTATCCCACAGTAACATGAAATCCCTTCAACCAACTAAGAAGAAAAAAACTGCTTCAATAAAATGAATGGCCTTGGTAAGTTCAGTATGCACAGCATGGTTAAAAGTCAGGGGGGAACTTTACTTTTCTGTATTGCCAGGTCAGTTTTGAGAAGATGTTAAGAAGGTAACATTCTAAATTACTTGGCAGCTGTCAAAAGTATTCTTGAATAATTTGGACTGGCATCTAAAACGGAGTGTTTCATACTGTGTAGGTAACCCTGGAAAAATAAATTAAAAGCTTGACAGTGATACCGCAGAGTGTATCTCCAAGCCCACATCAGAGGAGAGAAAGAACTGCTAAGGTGGGAAAAAAATCCACTATGGATGTTTCTGACTATGATTTTTGTCATGTGTTCGAATGGCTCATAGCTGCAGAACAAGGCTGCAGTTGTCAGAGGTCCTGCTGCTTCAGAGGTGTCAAATTATTACTCCTCAGCTGGAAGAAACAAGGCTGCAGTGCCAGAAACCTGTAGACATTGGCCCATGTCTTATCCAGTGGTGGCACGTGTTCTTTGTTGTTCCTAAAAAAAAAAAGGAAAAAAAAAAAAAAAAAGAGTAAGTTTTAACTCTGACTTAAAGAGGTGAGATTGTTGTTGATTTTGCTAATATGAAAGTGGTGAAATCTGGATGGGATCACACAAGTCATGAGACTGGCCATGAGGTAAGGAACTTGTCACTTCTAGGTTGCCTAGCTTTAAGCTGGTTCAGGTGAGAGCAACTGAAAGTTGCTGTCATCTGATGGGTGGGGTTGTCCTACCATCTTTGAAACATCTCCATTGAGGTCATCAGTAAAATGTAGTGACACAAAAGATGTCTTATGCAAGTGTTTATCCCTGCTTTATTAGTTATGTAGGTAAGAGAAAGACTTGGCTATCCAGTTCAGCAAGGTATCTATCCAAATTGAAAGACCTTTTCTTAACTCAGTACTGGAATTTTTGTTGTTTTAAACTTATGATGAAAGGAAGATTTCTGCACTGAATATTGCCATTTGTGAGTCAGACTGTGAGGTCATCCAGCTGCATAGTAATAACAGCATTAATGACATCTATGGAAATCATTTTGAACCATCCTCAAAAATCCATAAGCAGATGAAACTCATATGAAATGAGTCCAGATACAGTTAAAGCAACTTTTCACCTTATGGTCTGTGAAGTTTAGCTCATTGTCTAACCTAATCTTAAATCAGCAAGAGGGCATATAAATAAAGTTTTTAACTTGTTCAGTATCATAACTGGTAGGTTGACTCCAGCTAACAGGTAAGCCCTCACCTAGATTCTCTCTCGCTCTTCCACAACAGGATAGGGTGGAGAATCAGAAGGAGAAAAGTGAGAAAAAAAACTCATGGATCAAGAGAAAAGCACTTTAATAACTGAAGTGGAGAAAAAAAGAAGTGGTGCACCAACAGCAGACTGATGCCCAGACAGCCTTAGAGCAACTTCTGCCTTGGGAAAACTCCCTTGCAGTTTTACTGCTGAGCATGATGTCACATAGTATGGACTATACCTTTGTTCAATTTGGGTCACCTGTTCTGGCCATGACCCCTCCTGGGCTCTTGCCCACCCTTCACCCTCATCTCTGACAGTGAAGCGTGAGAAAGGGAGATGGCTCTTGAGGCTGTGCAAGGGCTGTTCAGCCACAGCTAAACCACCAGTGTGTTATCAACACTGCTTTGGTCACCAATCTAAACCGCAGCACCCTATGTTGGGACCACCTTATGTGGTCCCAACCAGACCCAGTTTACATTTCTAAAAATATGTCCAGAGATCATTTGAGAGCACGCTAATTAAGTGGTAGACTTATGGTATTGCTCATTCTCACAGCACTTTCAACATGAAGAGCCTTCCAAATAAAGGGTTTGTCTGGGAGCTTTGCACTTTGACTTCTTGCTTTGACCTGGAAATTCAGAGAAATCACAGTGATGTAGAGTCTGACTTTTGGGCTAAGGTTCAGGCCTATACTTCTGTTAACCAAACTGATGCAGCTGTTCCCAAGATGTCTTTCTTTTAACCAAATCCAAAGGCCATTAGGCATCAGTCTCTCTCAGTCACCTAGCCATCCAGTCTTAATGGCACATATCCCACCTTAAAAAGTTGCTTTGTAACATCAGCTGCAGGAAGAAAAGGGAATTCTGCACTGCAATGCATTGGTTTTACTCTAGGGAAGGCAGATTAATTTAAAATTCCTTTGAGGTAGGTCGGCTAGAGTCATGAAGCTAATATTTTGTTATAGTGAAATTTTTGAGGCTTTTGCATAAGTTTTACTCAGCATGTCCTGTTTCAGCTCTTACAGTCCTAGAATTGTCCAATAGAGGCAATATTCCAGGAGTGAAGGTAAGGGGATTTTTACACTATTGATCTCATATGAGCCAAAGTTTTACTTAAAAGAGTTTTGCCATCCTAGAGAACATGTTGCGGTGAATGGGAATTTCTCTCCACTTATTACATCTCTTTCCTCCAGCTTCCATTCTTAATGAGATTTGGGCATGAAAACAGGTGTTTAGGTCATACTTCCAACTTCCAAATTCAGGCTCCCTGTTTCTGACAGATATGAACTCATTCCTCCTCACTCAGGAAATTCTTTGCTGCTTCCATTCATCTGTCCCTGGCTGCAAACTGGCCAGAGGAACCCTAAGTGTTCTCATTGTTGGCATTCTACAGCTAGAAGACGAACAAATCCATTTGTAGTGAAATGAAGATTTTTCACATCTTTTTTTACAGGCTGCCTGTGCTAGCATCATTTCATGCTCAGAATAAGCTATAAATCCAGAGGGTAAGACTTTTTTAGATTATAACCAACTGTGGTTTGTATTTTCTCAGGATTTTTTTATCATTCAAAAAAAAAAATAGTTTAAGAAATGTGTATAGTAGAGGTAGTGTTTCACTTGAAGTTACACAGAGCACAGCTTCTACAGCTCCAAGTGACAGACTTATGGCTACTGAAGTGACATTAATAAATAAAAAGCACAGACAGGGTAAGGCTTATTAAAAATTACATCTTCCACTGTCTAAACGTGAGTTCAATATGAGTCAATGGTGTTTTCACAGCTTGGTTCATAGCTTGACCATGGCGATGGTCCATTAAGGAAAGATAAAAATAATTATCATATCCCTCTAGGTTGCAAAAAAGAAGGTCTGCTTTGTGTCATGCTGTGGCTCTTTGACCAAGGAAAGAGACCTATTACAGTATGTCCTATAATCAAGAACATCTAGCTATACAGACTGGAATGTCTGCAGGGCAGATTCTTTTGTCTATTAAAATATGATTAATTTAGAAAAACTCTATAATAATTATTTATTGAGTTCACAGACAATACTTTTTCTTTTTCTTTTTTTTTTTTAATATACAAAACTAAAAGGTTAGTTCTGAAACAAAACACTTCTGAATTCATTATTCACATTTGGACAATTCTGACTTCAAGTATGCATCTTGTTGCCAGAGTGAACTGGCTAGTCGTTGAGCTAAGGATTTGGGTCATTAAAAAATTTATTCAGTTTCTCAAAAACAATTATACCAAAAGCAGGAATACGGGAGCTTGAGAAGGGTGGTTCCAGGAATAGCCTGCATGTTTCCAAGCATATAAGTAAAACTCTGAGATTATATGCTGATGGTTGTGGAATGAGGGTGAGTTTCCTAGAATATCATATAAGATATCCCATGCTGAATGTTTAAAGGGTTGACTTCTATTCTCTTAAACATCCACTTCAAATTAAAATATTGCTTGGAAGAAATAGGTGCTGATGCCACCAGGTTTGTCTCAAACTTTTGGTTTTGAGACAAAGTGGGAAAAAAGCAATTAATTCAGTTGGCCACATACTCTAAACAATTTTATATTTTTTTACTGAAGAGAGCAAATATCCAATGCTAATTTAGATAAGAATTAAAAATCTTGGTACACTAACAATTTCACCACAGTGTCTGTTTCAAAAATCTTACCAGCTAATAAAGATAATCTGTCATCTCTTTGTTTGCTTACTTGTTGCCCTCCCACCCCCAAAGCTGTTTCATTTCAATACACAAGTAATTATTGCATAGTTGCTAGTTGGACTAAAGAAACCTTTTGTCTGGGAACTTTGTATCACCCATAACAAGGTAATCATTCACATATGTTATTACCCAAGCCACCTCATGGCAAATGTAACTTGTGATACATAGTGCTTTATGCCTGCAGGGAGTGAGGCAGAATGCTCTGGATTGCTCCATAGCTGCGCAAACTCGATACACAAACTACTTAAGGCATCTCACAGTGGGCTCCAGAGGACATGGCTGCTGTAACATTGTCTAGAGAGGATGTTATTTGGCATGAAGAGACATAGACAGGGAGCTATCAGCAGAGAAATATGGAGGCTTATTTTGTTAATGCACTACCCCTTGCTGCCAGTTTCATTATTACAACTGATAACCTATACTTAAAGAAAGTGTGCTTGAACTGCTATTCATGTTATGGACCATCCGGTGAGGTGCAGTATCACTTGACTGACCCTAAACTCTTGGGACAAATAAATGTTAGTCCTGAATTAGAAGTATCTTTCACTTTCAGTAAACAACTACTTTCTTCTCCTCAGAGACATAACATGTGAACATCCCTGATCCAAGCTAGCCCATCTCTGCTTAGGAGTGAAAAACAGGCATTTCAGGTGACACTTGGCCCAGTGTCAAGCTAAATGGAAAGATAACTCTTTTAACACAAAACCTATGCAAATACTCAGAGTTATTTTCTTTTCTTTTTTGTTACCAAAGCTAGAATTCAGATTGTGTTTACAATGTGAATGAGTAAGAGGTGTTATAAGTCATAGCACTGACTCTACCTTGAACAGAACACAGACAGAGTCCATGTGTCGCACTGGATTAACCCATACCTTCTGACATGTTCAAAGCCATACAGCAAAATAACAAAAAAGCATCTGTGTTTATCATAGTACCTACTGAAATTAACTAACATGACCACCTAAATGGATGCTTACTTCTTTTGCTTCATTTAAAATGAGATGTTTCTTCTTTTTTGTTTCTGCATAAATTTGAATTAAAACAACCCAAATAATTTTGTAGTAGCTTGAGGCCATTTCACTTTGATTTATCAATGTTACATGGTCTACGTTTCAGATATTGGAAAGCAACTTATTTTTTTTAACAACTATTGGAGTAAAATAAAAGTATTGAAAATACTCCATTAGCTTTGTGAAAATAATAATAATAAAAATAATCTTTAAAAAACCCTTCTATTTTGATGATGTTGTGACTCTGACAGTTTCCAGTTGTTCCAGTTGATCACTGTGCAGTCAGTTGTCAGTCAACTTGTCAGAAACTTCAGAGAATGAACAGTGAACTGGTTCAAACAAAATGAATCATTTACTTAGTAGATGAATTGAAAGTCCTTGAAGTGTTATCACTCTTCTTCCTCCAAAAGCTTTAAGACACTTTTGGGTCTAAAACATTCTGAGCAATATATGGAACAATACCAGAAACACATGGAGGATGAACTGCCTTCTCTGGAAAGAAGCTTATTCTGTAACCATGACTTGCCAGACTACCAGGCTAACCAAGAGAGTCCATAGTTTGTATCAGACTTCCAAACCAAAATGCAGCCCTAGTTCTCAAAAGCTCAGTCACCTGTCCCCTCAGTCTGCTAGCAGTACAGCTCCTCACACAAAAACCTCCATGGCTGGGAGAAGCAGGCTGCTCATCAGATATATTTTGCAAACTTTCTGTCATTTAGAACTTGGTGGGAGAAAGAATGTAACTCCACAGACAGATGGGATCAAATTCTTCACAGAACATCTGGAGAAACTATCCAGGAGAACACTGAATCCAGTCTTCCATAGTTGCAATCCACTGGATAACAGCTATCCAGAAAACCTTCCTCTCCTTCCAGATTACAAGATATTCTATTCACATTTATTTAGACAAATGACCCAGCTACATCTACTGTTCCTCCAGACACGATTTGAAGAGAAATTGGGTGCCCAATGGATTTCACTTTCATACTCTTTGTACCTACTTGCTTCAGCATCCACCATTATAACTGCATACACATGCATGCTTGCTTTCTTTCCCATAATTAGCTATCTCTAGGCATTGTTCAAGAGGTGCAGATTCTCTTCAGGCATTTCTGGCATTTCAGTAGTATAAGTTCCAGTCTGCAAAAGGTTCAGTATCCCGTCCCTACATAATGTAATTACTATGGCAACATACAGACACTTTCTTATTCTTGGTATGTTCAAATCTAAATGTCAAAAAAAACCACAACAAACCCATAAATAATCAAAAAAAAAAAAAAGTCCATACGTCCAGAATAATAGGATAAAGTTATGAATAATGAGATTTAAAAAATATTTTACCATTCTTTTATTTGTCTTTGACCTCTAATATTAATACCTTAAAATAATGGGATGGAAGCAGGAGGTGGAATGCAATAATCACAAAATATCTCCTATGGTTACAGGAGCTGAAGTGCATTAAAAATCAGGCACCACTGTACGCTCATCTACTTCAGCCACAAGTTAAAAATATGAACATTAAGGTCTATTTATCCATGCCTATGACACCAAATTAACATGTAAAAACTAGCAACACAATCATTTCAATTCATGTCTTAAAATCTATTTTTGTGCTTTGCCAAGCAAAAAAAATTGCACTGAGAAAACATGTAGAATATGCACTCATATATACACTCATATGCTTCTTTGCCAGCTGCTAAAGAACAAAGCAAACAAACAGTTATAGTGTTTGCATCTACCTTGCATCTAATGTTACACTTACTACTGGCTCCTATTTTTAAGAATGTCAGGTATTTCCTGATGAGAAAACACCTTCCTTATTTCTGTTGTACCTAAATAATATGTAGCAACACAAATATATGTAAATAGCTTGATAGCATCCTCCTGGAGAAACTGGCTGCTCAGGGCTTGTGTGGGTGTACTCTTCACTTGGTGAAAAACTGGCTGGATGGCCAGGCCCAAAGATTCGAGACCGGTGAATGCAGTTAAATCCAGTTGGCAGCCTGTCACAAGTGGTGTTCCCCAGGGCTCAGGACTGATGCCTGCCCTTTTTAATATATTTATCAATGAGGTGGATGAGGGGATTGAGGGCACCCTCCATACGTTTGCAGATGACACCAAGTTGGGCTTGATGGTGTTAGGTTAATGGTTGCATTCAGTAGTCTTAAAGGTCCTTTTCAACCAAAATGATTTTATGATTCTATGATAATGCTGCTCCCAATCAGACTGTTTATATATTTAAATCAGGACCGTGACTAGAAAATGACTCAACATTGAACTCATTCTTAAATTATTTACCCCTCAGAAAGGAAATGTATCTGTTTCCTTGAGGATCCTTCTCATTAGATTGGTCTTACTGTTCAATTATAAATAAACAATAAACATCTAATGCACAGAACATACTCAGTTTACTCCATCAACAAAATTGTGATTTGTAGCAATGAGAATACTAAGCATCTTTAAAAGTGGTGGGATTTAAATCATCAGTAATCAAGGCACTATGATGGAAATAAGAATTATATCTAAATAATTACTTGGGTTTATTTTTAGGAAATAAGAACAAAAGAGGATAAAGTAGTCAGTATGTGATAATTTTTTACAGTACATACTACATAAATAAAACATACACATTTCAAAAATAAGGTTTAAGTATTTGGAATATAAAACCTGTAGAAAACGGAAAAAAAATCAGGCGGACCTTATATAGAAGATGTAAGCTGCTCTAGAAAATAAGAGTGTTTAATATTATCTTTCCTACCTATACTGACTGAAAATTCATGCTTGTCATCACTTTTGTTAAGTAAATCCATCAAAGCTGTATTGAGACTATGGTTGTAGGTATTTTTAATGCGGAAAACTGCACTGTAACACGATGAAAATACTTCTTTAACCTTGCTCAGTTTTTACTTTAAAGTTACATTATAGATATTGTGCATCCTTCACTGTAGTATAGAAACTTTTTGGTTTTTCTTTTTTTTTCTAGCAAATGATTTGCTGTTCTTAAAAAGCTGAGTAAAATTAGGATAATTTGGAAAGTGAGGAAACACTGTAAGTAGAGAAGGGAATTACTTCATCATTGAATAAGCAGTTTTACAGGTCTGAGTATTCTGCATCTGCTTAGCATACAGTTTTGAAAGACTTTTCTTTCAGTATTCTGAAGTAAATATATTTTTGCATGTTCAGTATTCTGTATTTTAAGAATAAAAAAGTTCAGCAAGCTCCTTCCCTTTTGAAAAAAAAAAAAAGAATTAAAAGGAAGCTTCTGTGCATAGTCCAGAGGCCAGTATTTCTCATTTATGTTTTAGTATCTTTGATTTGTGTTCCAGGCTCATTAGCATCTCTTCACAAGGCTCTTGTTACTTAGTGTATCAAGATAGACATTAACCTGCCTGCCTCGCTAACTATAATAATTGGACAATGTGCAATCAATGACGCAAATAATCAGATATTTTCTTTTGGTGCCAGGTATTAAATATAGGCTATCTACTTGTAGTCACTCAACACTGACTTCTCCACAGCAACAATCTCTTTCTTTATTTCATATGGATACTGGAACATTTCACATGCATAGTGGAAAGTATGTAAAGAACCTGGAATTTCTGAGTGCCTACAAATGACAACTATAATTTATATGTTAAGATATTTGAGATATCAGTAATTGCTTCAAAGAAGCAGGGTTTGAAACTCCATAAAAGTGGAGTTTCACAATATTTGCTACCAAATCTAAGCTTCATTATTATTATTGTTTTTAATAAGCAAGCTGAATATATGAAGATAGGAAAGGGTTAATGGGCTTTGATAAATCTTAAGGTTAATCAGTACACCTTTTTTTGTATGTTTTTATTTGCTTCTGGTAAGCATCTGCATATTCAGTTTTCTTGGTGTCAGAGTTTAAAGTGGGGGTTAAATATTCTTTCCTAATTCTGCTGTATTACACCCACTGACATCACAGACTTTCATAATATTTGTAAATAAATTATCTTCTGTCTCTTCCACTTTGTGAGCACTGTGTGAGACAGCGTTCCCTTGGCGTTGCAGTTTTCGAGTTCTTGCTGGAAGATGACTGGAAAATTACATGAAAGGTAAAAAAAGGGATATGTTTTTTTCTTACTGATGCAAATTAGTAAAAGCTTGGGGGTGGACGGACACCAGAGATTTCTCTGTAAACTGAAAGAGCCATCCTGAAAATGTACCAAAATAGTTAAATGGTTTGCAGTTCTTGGTGCACTACTAACATTCCAATGAAGGGAGGTGGCCTGCATTCGTTACAGCAGAGGTAACTAAAACCTAGTTTGCTTTACTCGAAACTACATATACCACAGTGAATCCTTTCTATTCCCGAATGCAACATATGAGGCTGAAGAGCTATTCTAACGTGGATTCTGAATATACCTACTTTTCTGACTGATAGAATGACTCTTCCTGTTGTCCCATTACCTGATGCAAAAAGCCCTCCATCCACTCCACCCCCGTTGTTTTCTCTATTTGCCAATGACAGGCAGATAAAGCATTCCCCCTGGGCTGTAAGGAGCTAGTGATTGGGGTAGATGAAGGAATGCATTTCCTTAGCCAAGCAAATAAAACAGCAGAAAAGTAAAAGAGCCCTCTCTTCCAGGGGAGTTGAACTTTTCTGTCTACCTGGGACTGTTTGTCCAATAATAATACATCATTGTCAGCATTTTCATATGAGTCTCTTGCTCCGTTTTCAATCAAGTTCCAAAATTCATTTTTTAAAACATGATACAGCCCCACTCCAGCTCTACTGAGCTCTTTAGAACTAAATATGAACATAAATTTAAAGCTTAAATAAATACATTTTTTTTCAAGAAGAACCAGGATTTCATCGTCTAGGTTGGGAAATTACCTGAAGCTGGTTTTTTTGATCCTTAATTGAAAAACTATGCCACCAGTGGCCAAAACATAACAATGAAATGCTAAAGACATTGGGGTATTGTCATCTTCAAGAACCTGGCAGTGGTTATTCCAGCCATGTTTGTTTGTTTGCATTTCTGAAAGTGTGCTTTTGATTTATTTCCATAAAAAAAGACCAAATAGCTGTAGCACCATAATAATCTGAGATTTGTTTCTAGCTAACAGTCTTCAGGTAGTCTTATAAATTTGTTATGGAAGTACATATTAAAGAAAATGGAACCTTTCTGACATGTTAGCTGGCATGACTTTAGTACATGGTAGAAAACATGCTCTAACCACCTCCATGAGTAAAACTGCTCCAGCACTCCTCTCCCTCTCTAGAGCTGTCATGTTGCAACTTTTCCATCATTCCTACTCTTCTCTATACTTTTACAGGAAAGTATGTGGATGAATTCCATGAGTTTTCATCTAATAACACCCAGGCAGAGCACCCTGGCTGGCTGGAGACAGCTCTATGGGAGGCTGAGAGGAAGAGAGGAACATGGTGTTGAGGGAGGTATTAACTGCCCTCCCAAAAGCAACCAACCTAATGAATAACTGCGAAAGACTCTGCTGCCTGGAACATTAATGCTTAGAAATACCCAACAGAAAATCAACACTCACTCCACCAAGAGCAGTAATATCTCATTTCCAGGCTTGTGGTCATGCCAGCTCAGAGTTCAGATCCATAAATTTTTATGTTCAAATTATACATTTTTTATGCCTTAATTCAGCTCTTTCTTCGACTAAGTTGTATTTCTCAAAAAGAAATTTAACCAACACGTGGAGGGTTCATTGGTGACTCTATGTCAGCACAAATGAGAACTGGATCAAGAAAATGCAAAGCAGCTGAAGTTTGCCTTGGCCTTAAGTAACACTGAGAAGAATATAATTTAAATCAGGTCTCTCCTATGCTCTGCACTATTAATTGATGCATCTGAGTCCAGCTTCAAAAGTGTGAGCTTTCATCCATTACATTCCTAGTGATCTTTTAATTCATCTAAGAAATCATGAGCTGAGCATAGACATGGAATAGCAGTCTTAATCACATGAATTTTGCACTAAGTTTCTTGACAATGATTAGAAAAAAACCTCTCTGAGGGAAGGGATACATTATGAGGTCTTCTCTCTTTAAACACCAAAGAATTCAACCATGAGACACAGGGCTTCTGGAAGCCAGGATATTACTCTGCACAAATCTACCTTTTTTTCAACCTACAATTCTCCTACTTGTCTCAATCAACAGCTTGCTGTAAACTGTTTTATTTTTCCTTTGTGAACAATTCATAATAACCTTATTTAATCCCTCTTACTGTTTGTGGCACATCCATGAGAAACTCTGAATGTCCTTCAATTAATGTTTTGCTTCGTTGTTCTGTAAAGCCACATTTATAAATGCCTTAGCTGTTTGTTCTGGTTTGAGCTAAACCAGAACCAATTCTCTGTTCAGTGATTTTACTTTTTGTCCCAGGCTCTTCTAAGTGACTGCACTTTCTCAAGTTAACAATATATTTTTTTTCAGACAGTGTCTGCTTCTAGAAGTCATAACGCTTGATATTTATAGTTATTACCAAGGATTGGTGTGCAGAAAGATGTTGCTTATACTTTCTCCTATAGAAATCAAGGTCACTGCTAAAATCTTGTGTATCACGTTGGAGAGCCATAAGTGAAATGGTTGTAAGTAAAAAAGATGCACTTGTAGGGAGAAGTGGACAGCACAGGTGACCAAAACATGACCACCGAGGTATTCCATCCCATATAAGTTATATTCATTATAAAGCTGAGAGCTCATGAGGATCAAGTTCTCTTCTTCAATTCACTGGCATCTGAGGAGGACTCTGTCTATTCTGCCTTCAATCCCAACCCATGTGTTCCTGAAAGCAGTTCCTGAATCCAGCTCCTGAATCCCATTCCCATCTTCCACCGACTCCAGTCTAGGATTTCCCCAGTGCCTGCCCTGCAGTGTCAGTGGTGATGTGATTACCATTGGAGGAGCTATTAATATTATTATCTTTCTCTTTTATTATTACTGTTTCTTTAAAGCTGCTTTAGTTTTTTTTCAAACCCATAAGTGCGTCTCCTTTATTCTTTTTCTCTTCCCTTTCTGGGAAGGCAGAGGGGTTAATAGAAAGCATCTGTCATTTGCTCAGTTACCAGCCCAGCCTTAAACTGTGATACTGCTCCCTGTTAAAAAAATGAAATTTGATCTTTGTTTTCCAGTTCTAATTGAATGCATGAGTCGCATAGCATTATTTGTTCTCAAATAGATCTGTACTGAGTGAGCATTCTGAATTCATTCAGCTTGTCTGAATTAGGAGTTTTCTTCTTATGAATACTCTTTTGAAGTTCCTTAAAATTTATTGAGGACATTCCTGGCAGCAAACTGTGTTCATATGGATACTTGTGAAAGGAACAAAAATGGACAGCACCACACCCAGCACAAACCATTTTATCTACATAGACACTACTTGCTTCAGATTTCAGTTACCACACTGACTACAATTCAGAAGCTTCTACTCCTTGCTACTGTGCAAAATTAGACAATAACAAAATTCTTGTCCCAAAGATGTTGCACTCTCTGACACAAGTCTGTCAATCTGTTTTATTGCTTTTAGGTCATAGGTATCCTGAGTCTCCACAACTACACTGTTGTAACCAAAAAAGGAATCTGTCCAAGAAAGTAGCAAAGATCTCTACATATGTGGAATACTGGAGATACCACTCTTATTTACTGAAGTGATTATCTTAATAGGACATTGACTGGATTAACTGCAGAAGAAAAAAAAATACTTCAAAAAACATCTCAACCATTTCTGAGCCATTCTGTCTTAGGAGTCTTTTCTTTCAAATAATTATTCCATTTTAGAAATATATCAACTATTCTGGGATACAAGTGTGTTTCATTTCAAAACGATGTATACTTTAATATAATCAGGTATTCTAGAATAATTTATGTCACGATAACTGACTTATTTTCCTTTGTAAATAAGACTTCTTTATCTATGTCAGAACTCATCCTTAAGACTTTAAATCATTCAGTTTTTCCTCTTTCCATAAATATTCTGTAATTTCAGATCATCAGTGCAAATATTCCTTGAAGAGCTGTGTTGTGGATTATAGCATTGGTAATTTGAAGAACAAAAAGAAGGAAGACCTCAATAAGGGTCAAATTCTACATCCAGTTTATCATACCCTAACTCAATTTGTTTCCATGGAAGAAATATGTGAGAAATGGATTAAAAGACTTGGTCCTAGTGCTCTAATAATCTCTCCTCATCTATAAAACTTGATGCAACCATAGAGGTGATTGCCTAAAATATGGTGTGTTACCTTCCCATGAAAGTATCAAAGGTCACAATGAAGATGGCATGAACATATTTTCATTGATGCATTTCATGGTTTTGTTGGGGTTTTTTCACCATTTTTTATTATTATGCCTTTCTTGGCTTTGTCTGGGTTGGAAAATTACATCTCATCCAACACTGAAGAGTATTTCACTGCAAGCATAAACAAAAGCAGATCATTATCCCAGAACACATTGTAAATATGTTTTATTCTCATCAATACTTTAATCTAAAGAGCAGCCAGTTTACAGCTGTATTCATTTTGATGCCTATAGTGAGTGGCAAATAACTTCTCTACTCTAGACAAGTCTTTTACTAGAATCTTTCTAACTATCTTCTCATATTCAGATTTGATTTCAGAACTTGAAATCTTTAACTAGGGTTTACTACAGTTTCATAAAAGAAATAGCTTATTAATACAACAGGTTTTAAAAGAAAATCTTGAGTTAATCTGTTTCTGAGTCTTACCATATTCTTTACAAACTCATTAGAAATATCTGAGGATGTGATGAAATGCATGAAAAGATTGATAGGCACTTTAAGACAAGGCTGATCCTCCTCTCATTAAGATGAAAAATGTAGATTAGTTCTGGTATTTTGGGAGCCTGAATTTCACAACTGACAATTGTTTTGTGGCCATGAGAAGTAATAGGTTATCTCGGCACTCACCAGGAGGGGCTCAGAAGTGCTTATTTTGCAAGAAAAGACAAAAAAAAAAAAATTAATAAAGGTCCTAAGATGGAGAGGTGAGCATGACCTGGGATGTAATAACATCAGGTCAAATTACAGAATGCAGCACAGAGCACAATCTCAGTCACAGATTGGAACTCTTTAGAAAGCAGAGGAAAACATAAACAGAGAGCAAGCACCAAAAATACCCCTCTAACATTGGTAAGTACTCCATCTTTTGTCTAAAGTCAGTATCAGGAATCCTATTTCCATGGTTTAGAAATCCAAGTTAGGACCTGAATCCAAAGCTTTTTCTTTCTATTACTGGATCCCTTCCATCCCAAGAAAAAGAAGGAAATTAAGTACTAAAAATTAGCTTTAATTCTACCCTCCCAAACCTCTTTATTTCACATAAAATTTGTGCTATGATTCTGGATAAGCTATAAAAAAATGGGTTAATATTAACATGCCAGGCTTTGAAATACAATATAATGCAAAGGAGAAAAAAGAAAAGATTGAGATCTTCATTAATCACAGTAGGCCAGCAGTTGGCCTTAGCTGGGAACCTTGTTGCTTTTGTTGCTCTTGGGCTCACTATCCCAGTTTTATTTTTCATATTGAAGAAAAAAGCAGTTTGACTGTCAAAGTTTTCCTGTTGGTATTTGGAACTTGGATAATTTGTTTTCCTCCTCATTTTGCCAGGATAATAAAGAAGAATTCCGTGATACATACTGTATATTTACAGGTAAAATATCTCAGGAATATTGAATGAAATTACCACTGTGTTTTTCTGAATATTTTGCCTCAGTATGTAGATCTCAGTTTCCTCAGATGCAGGGATATTAGAGGGTGGATTGTTAGACTGAACACAGCAGCTGAAATGTTATCACAATACACAATCAAGCTTCTGTGTCAACTCCACTAGTGAAATATATTTTTCTATCAAACCTCACAGCCCAAAGTGAGTGCAATGCACTGCAAGCATCACAAGTAGTGAAATATTTTCATTAAGAGTACATCAGGGTAATTAAGGTTCATTATCTGCAACTACAGAGGTCTGCTATTGGCATAACAATCTGCTTCCATGACAACCTGAAGTTAATTTGATTTTTCTATGTTTTGAAAGCATGTGTAATTTAACTTTTCTCATTCCCAGAGCCAGTGGAGTAAAAGCTTTTGCAGTTTTTAATTAACTAATAACTGAATACCCTGTAGACATACATCAGAAATCGTGTATTTGGACTGCTGTGGTTCAAAAAACTTCTGTGGATGGTAAAATTATTATGATTTCTTACTATAAGAAACTCTGTGGGTTTCCTGTTATTCTGTATTTAATTAGTATATATTCCACTCAGAGGAGGGACAACAGTGGGTCTTTGGGCTCTAGTCCAGGCTTTCAGTGGAAGTGCAAAATTCAACCAGGTGCAGCAACTGGCAATGAAAGAGGGCAAAGCAGTCTTGGTCATCACATCTGGCAAGGCCATATCAATGTTGTAAGCAAAACGTGACAGTTTCAAAACAACGTGAAGAAAAAAAACCTGCTAGAGGTAAGTGTAAAATTGAGTAGAAAGCAGGAAAACATTACCTTGGCAAAATGCTTGAGATTTCCAGATTATTCCCGAGACATAATTTTTATTTTTTTTTTTTTTAATCCGTGATGACCTAGGAGAATTCAGATCAAATATGAATTCCACTCTAAAAACTTGTGCATGGCAAGCATCTTGAATACCATAGTCTCAGGTGGAGAGAACCACACTCTGTTTACAATATTTGAAATAACTGTATTATGGTCCTGTCAAAGGGATGATTATATTCATCTCCAAGTACAAGAAATCACATACATAACTGGCTGAAGTGCTAAACTGCTGCAATCTGCGCATCACTAATTCTGCAGTAGATTTTTGCTTGATTTTCTGTAAGAAAGTGCAAAAAAAAAGTTAGTTTTTGTTTATTATTATTTTCCTAAATTGTTTGTATATGTGGCTTTTTATTGAATCAAGATGGAATGTGTGTGGGCAAACCTAGTCCAAGGGGGAAAAAAACCCCCATGTCCCTTTGAAGGAAATGTACCTCGCCTTAGGGGAAACAGAATGGTTAAAGTCACAGTTTGATGATGGCTTAGAAATAAATAGGACAAAAGGTCCATCAGTATTTCATTTGGAAATGCTCACAGCTGGACTGCTGAGAACTGCTAGAGTACCACCAGTGCTGGAGGACTACAAGGCAGGAGATACCTCTTTAGTGTCCTGTATGGAACAGCTCGTACAACCTGTCTCCAAAACAATAAACATGTTGGGTACGACACCTTTGTTTGAAATTACACTGCAACAGTTCATTAGAAAAATTGTTATTAAATATAATTATTTTAGTAATTCATTAATATATTCTGATATTCTGATAGAAGAAGAGATATGCCAAATCACCTCAGAGTTATATAAATGCCTATTAGATAGAATCACTTTGGAAATTAAAATCTATCTTAGTATTTTGTCCATAGGGTCTTAGCTTCAGGCAAAGGAACAGCAGTTTTTCACAAATGAGGTCTCTAAAAATGAACTTGGAAAAGAAAATGCCTAAACTGGAGAAGTTGCTCAGGACAGAACCAGGCAATTAGAGCTTCAGTTCAAAAGCATGTCTCACAGGAAGGAGACTAGTCCTGACTGCCACCTTCCCAGCAAAGTAGTCCAGGAGCTGCATCAGTCAGGGAAAGGGGCTACCCTCAGCTGTGCTATCTCTAGGCTAGTCCTGAACCAAGGCAACACAACCCCTGACAGTTGAGAAGGTCTCTGGACCCTTACACCTCTCTGGGTTGACCAGAAGCAACAGACTTTCTCCTGTTACAGGACTTGTTGAAAAACAGTGATTTTAAATTTGAAAATGAATGGCATCAAAAGGCATTTGATTTAGTTTCATGACAGAAGAGACTGAAAATCTTTTGAATTTTACTTTTTTTTTTTTCCAGATATCCCTGAGTAATTGATAACTAAGTCAAATAGAAGTTACTGTCACTGAGAGTACAACAATGTAGTTGGATGGACTGATTTCACAGAAGATGTAGTAGACCCCAGTTAATTCTCTGCTGCCCTGTAATGTTTGACATTGGAGTCTGGTATTATATCCTTGCTTGAAGACTGAGTCTCAGCTTGCATCTCCTAAATACTGGCTGATTTTATTCACTTATTTTGGCCAGAAATTCTATTTAAGATATGAAAAATTTCATCAAAACTGATATGATTTGATGTGTAGATATTTGTCAAAAAAAAAAAAAAAAAGTACTTAATTGACAAATTCCATGCTACTTCCATTCAGGTATCTCTGAGAGAAGATTCTGGGATCTGTCCCATTAGAAGAGCAGCTCTTGGTCTTTTGCCTTGTAGTCATGAGTTCAATCAAAAGTCTCATGTCTTGTATTGCTATTAAGTCTTGTTACAATATGATGGCCCACATAATATAGACACCTGCTGACAAAGTGTGACACCTGACTTCAGCAAGATGAAGCTTATTTCCTTCTAGACAACCCAAAATACATATTTCAGGGGCAGTTTACATGATGACTGGGCTGCGTAGGTCTCTATTCATGTCCTTAATCATCTGTCCTGGTTCATATAATCCTTTCCAGGAGTCACAAATGGAAGTATAACTTGCTATTCTTGATCAAGTATCTTCATATTTGCTTCTTTCACAATGCACTCTTGAAGGCAGTATGTATCCTTTAACACAGCTCCTCTGAGTTATGCCTTCAATAATTTTATAACAATATTATATAAAAATAACGCCTAAGAGATTATTCTGCTCCCTCTCCTTGCTCTTCCTATTTAGATGTCTTTGTTTGAAAGTACTGCAATCATCTGTCGGAAGGAGCTTATTTCATAGTCTCTGTTTGCTTGAAATACATGTTGTGATAATTTTATCTTTGAAGGAAAAGGAGGAGAAGCTTTCTCATTCAAATCCAAGCAACTCTTAAAGTTGATCATGCTATTATGACATGCAAGTTTTATTTCATAATAAATTAACTTACTGTCATCTAAAAATAGTGATAATGAAGGTGCAGCCCATTGTTCTGTCATCTGAAGAAATTGAAATGCCTGATTGTAAGCAGAACTTTCTTTTAGATCCCAGTAATAAAAATGATTGTCAAGTTTCATCAAACTACTATTTCATTAAGCAGGAAAAAAAAGTAGGAAAGTGTGAAAAAAAGTACAAAACACTAGAAGCTCAGACTAAACACATACAGTCTCTGTCTGCTTCTCCATGCCATTTATGTGCTGATTGACTTGGGAACATGATGCATAGCCTAAAACTATTGTGGTTTTAGTTGTGCCTACAATTTCTAAATTAACTAGTCTTTTAGTGTTAAGTTGTTCTGAACTGTGAATCTTTCATCAAAATTAGGAGCAAAGAATCTCACTCTTTTTGTAGAGAGGCAAATTTTTAGAAGGGTATTCTTGCTAACTTGCTTTAGGTTTGTGTCACAGTTTCATATAAAGATTTGTCTACTGTTGTAACCCAAGTGTCCATGCCCTGAAGGCACCAAAAGGTCTTAATTTCCCTGAGTAACCTCATCTGGGGCCTCCACCTACCTTGCTGCTGCCCATTACAGTAGCAGCTCCATTTAAACTCCTAGTCCCATTACATGTCCAGTTCTGTCTGTTTTTTCTTATTCATGGGACTTTTTGAAGGATTCTAAACTAATTTTGTAGATAACTTTGTCACTACTTCTGCTTCTGGTCTTATTTTGCTATTTTTGACTGGGGATAGAAGGATGGACCTGACTCATCATGCTGAAATATCCTGTTATTAGCATCTTGCTCTAACTTGGTTGTTCAGACACTCTGGAACGTTGCCTTGTTTGGTGAGGGCACCATTACTGCCTGTTCTGGGATGTCCCTGGCTCCAGGCTTGTTCTGCCTTCCAGAGCAGCCCCAGTCTTGCTGATCCCCTGAGACCAAGAGCTCTGACCCACAGACTCACAGAATTTTAGGGGTTGGAAGGGATCTTGAAAGATCACTTAATCCAACCCCCCTGTCAGAGCTCAGTCATGTAGATCAGGTCACACAGGAATGCATCCTGGTGGGTTTTGAATGTCTCCAGGAGACTCCACAACCTCCCTGGGCAGCCTGTTCCAGTGTTCTGTCACCCTCATCACTTCCTTACATTTACATGGAAACTCCTATGTTCCAGCTTGCACCCATTGCCCCTTGTCATATCATTAGATGACACTGAGAAGAGCCTGGCTCCATCCTCCTGACACTCACCTTTTACATATTTATATACATTAATGAGGTCACCCCTCAGTCTCATCCAAGCTAAAGACACCCAGCTCCCTCAGCCTTTTCTCATAAGGCCAATGCTCCACTCCCTTAATCATCTTTGTGGCTCTGCGCTGGACTCCCTCAAGCAGTACCCTGTCCTTCTTGAACTGAGGGGCCCAGAACTGGACACAGTATTGAAGATGCAGCCTCACCAGGGCAGAGTAGAGGGGGAGGAGACCCTCTCTCGACCTACTAACTACACCCCCTCTAATACACTCCAGGATGCCATTGGCCTTCGTGGCCACAAAGGCACATTGCTGGCTCATAGTCATCCTGCTGTCCACCAGAACTTCCAGGTCCTTTTCCCCTATGCTGCTTTCCAACAGATCAATCGCCAACCTATACTGGTACCTGGGGTTGTTCTTCATTAAATTTCTCCCCACCCAACTCTCCAGCCTGTCTAGGTTCCTCTGGTTCACAGCAGAGCCTTCCACTGTGTCAGCCACTACTCCCAGTTTTGTGTCATCAGCAAACTCACTGACTGTGCCCTCTGTTCCCTCATCCGGGTTATTGATGAATATATTGAATAGTTACTAGTTGATGCTGTCGATGTTTGGTTGTAGAAGCAGAAGAGCACACAGCTGGCTGGTGGGGGTGTGTCCAATTTACTTTGGTATGTATATACTAGCTGTATGCATCATAGAGAGTTTTATTATTCATTGTAACATGGTTTAACATGTCAGCTTGATCTTTTATGTTCTGAAACTGTGCCAACATATGATCTCACCTTGTTAGTGGGAGGGTTTTTTTAATGTACTGCTTGAAAGCCCACTGGGCTCCTGTACACCTGGTGTAAATTGGATAGCTTCACTGGAGTTATTGGGGCTATGCCAATCTGTGCCACTTAAGAATATGACCCAAAGTAAGGACAAATTCCTTTTATGGCAGCTCCCTCTTTAAAGGATACCTATCAAGAGATCCACGGCATATCCTGAAGATGAAACTGGAAGGTTACTGCTACTTCAATAGCCACACTAAGGGCACAGCACAACTATTTTTCTCTAGCCTAACTGTTCTCAGAGCTTTCTCTGGGAGATTCCTCTGTTGCAACTGCAGGTTTCCTCTGATCCAACAACACACTCCAAATCCTCTTATATCATGCTTGGAATAAATAAAGTCTGTCTGCCAGTGTGAGTCAGCAGTAAACACCATCCCCATACAATTTTCTGAGAATCTGAGTTCAGGGTGGCACACCACAAGCCCTCTCTATCTGTGCCTAGGGTCCCAGAAGCTGCCATGTTCTTGGCATTTCAGTTAAATCCCAGTTGTATGTGGAGTTTGTTATTGCTGTTTTTCATTTGCTGCATGTTTCTGTCTTGAGAAGCTGCAAAATACAATAAACATCAATATTCATATCTCTATTCTCATGGGATTTCCTTTTTTCTTCCCTGATTTCATGCAATTCCCAACCTAGTTTTCACATGCCTGAATAATCCGTATAGCTTGGACAAGAACCGACAGTTATGAGTGCTTATCCAGAATCACAAGACAGTGATCTTCATCCATTAGTATAGTATCATGTATGTTTACAGGCTTGAGTGAATAAACCAAGCCATTACGTCACATAGCTATTCCTTTAACTGCAAAAATGTATTTCAGTTCTCTCACTGCATACTTTTACTGGAGGTAAATGTTTGAGCTTCCCTAGAAGAAGGTCCTCATGGAAAATGCATTCTTTTTATCATAGTTTGAATTTTGAACTGTCCACTAGAATCTTTAACTGCACAACCAAGACAGTGACCTCTCAATTTTCCATTCAATGATGCAGTTTGTAGTGTCCAATATCACTAATCAGCTGTGTAAGTATACATGGAAGTGATGTATATTGCATATAATACTCCACAGCAGTAACTCTCTACTGATGATATTTACAAATATTTTTAATTAAGGCAGAGATGAGGCTTTTGTAAGCTGATCACAGGCATCCTGAAGAATGGAAAGAGGGAAATTGACTGTTTAAAGGGTTTATTGCAATTTGCATAGTGAGCTCAAGTGTGTATCTTTATGACAGAAAAGCAACATTTCTGATCCCTTAAGAAAAAAAAAGAACTGTAGATTTTTCTTGAAAATGGTGCCTGAAGTTGCAAGCCTTGAAGAAGTTAATGATGTTCAAGTTCTTGTGTCACAGTTCCACAGGCATTTTTCTCAGTGATAGAATCAATTTGAGCTGTTCCTTGACCTTCCTTCCAACACCATCTGCTCATTCCCACTCCCTGACTGCCCTCAATTGCTCTGGGACAAGTACTTGTGGATTTTCTTGATTGGTATTTTTTAGTAAACTCTTTCCTTCCACCTTGGTGGATTATTTTCAGTCTGCAGCTTTTCCCTGATTTAATTCCTCTGTTTCATTATGCCCCTGCAGTAGTGGGAGGGTAAGTTTGAAGTGGCAGCGTAAGGGCATAAAGAAAGAGCGAAGCATTGCTGAGCAAGAGCCTACATTTTTAATATTCATTTATATAAAATCACCGATAAACTTATTTTAGGTCTGGACACCACTTCCCAAGATAAAGAGGGCAGTGAAAAGGAACGTTGCATTAAGTGGACTTTTTTTTTTGTAGAAGAACATAGCCTTCAGTATGAGTGCTGTGGATCTAACTCAGACATGGTCTGTTTCTGACACACATAAGTCTAACTCATTCATGTCTGCTGCAAATGGATCATGATACTCAAGCATATCCAATCCTGCATCTAGTGTCAAAGTATTATATACATACTCTGGAAAACAGGGAAGGAAAATTAAGGAAGGCTGACAAGAACATATTTCTACATTCAAACGTTTTTAGTCAAGTCTATGGCAAAATTCCTTTTTGGCTTTGATATTAAAGGAAACAGAATTAGTGTTTTTCATTGCTTTCTGCTGTGTTTTGGTATTGTTTTTTGTTTGGGGTTTTCTGTGCATGTTGATTTGGGGGTTGTGTTTTGTTTGCTTGTTTGTTTTTTTTGTTTTCCTTCATTGAGTGAGCTCTTCCAGCTTTTCCTCATCTGAACCAAACTTCAGCTTCTTGAACTATTTGCCCAGCACAAAGGAGGACAACTGAAGTATTTCAAGTTCACCTTATGGAGGAATGGTGTATGTAATTCCTTTAGGATGAAGATATCTAATCTAATGCAACTCTCTAGTAGATTTCTGGGTTGTGAATCTTTCTGATGGTAGTATTTACTCATTCAAATCACAGAACCCCATACACTCTCATGGCAGTATTTTATAAGCGTGGTGGTCAAAGGATGAAGCAATACAAGGCATTGTGGAGCTGCAGACAAGCTACTTTTTGAGGAAATAAGAATCACAGCAAGGTAGGGAGGGCTGTGGACCTCCCTAACAAGGGATCTGCACCCATGATACCCAAATAGGTCTAGTGACAGTAACCACTGACAGCAAACACTACTGATAAAGGTAGGTCTGAGATCAAGCCAGGAAGTCACATTAGTAGGCTGGGATAAAGGCCAAAATTAGGGAAGTGTTAAACAAGGCACAAGCGTACCAGCAACACAACTCAGGTAAGTGGCAAGGGCCAGATAAAAGTGGCCACTAAGCCAAGGAAAGGCAGACCCCAAGGGCAGAAACCTCTTCCTCCAAAACTGCTCTTTCACAACTGTTTGAACCAGTGGATAATATGGTTGTGCTGTATCAGAGAGCTCACTGTGGTCCTAGGCAGCAAAACACTTTGGGATGGGTAGATGCACTCAGGGACTTGATGGATGGTTTTCTGGTAGCTGTGACCTTCTTTTATCAAACCAAGTGATGATACAAAGAGAACAAATGTACACTCACTTTTTACTCATGATGGAGAATGACAAAGTGAAATGTTTCCTACAGTCACAGAAGTGAGGGCTAGCAGTTTTTGAACTTAAAAGCCCTAGCATTGTTGAGATGTTGCTTATTGAACAACATTTCAGTTTCTTAATTATGAATGAGATAATTCTAGTATGAGATTATTATAATATTATGAACATAATATTAAGTTATTATGAGATCTCACAACATTTTGCATTGGAGGATATATTTTGATCAAGAACCAAGAGACTGCTAATCCTTTAGAAGGTCTTACATGTGAAAAGAATAAAGGAAATCATTCATCTCTCCCTTTCTGAAGTAAAGGGTGTAATCAATGGGGAACATGCCTGTTGCCTAGTTGAAAGATAAAACATTCCTGTTTATGATGGCAGGAGAAATGTAAAAATCTTCACAGCCTTTGGCATACCTCCCATGTGAGTCTTGGCACTCAAAGTAATGCCATTTCACCCAGAAAACTGCTGTCTATTTCAGTGTGGTAACCATGCACACTAGCCAGGATAATTTTGGAATAAACCCTTACTTATTTCTCTCTCTCTCACACAGACACAGACACACACACACACACAAAAAAAAAACCAAACCAACAAAAAAACCCCACCAACCTTTCATAAAAGAGAGAGATTTTAGTTTGGTCAAATTAAAAAAAATAAGGAGATGTATTTATTCACAGTGTGAATTATTTGGGAAACACAAAGTTCTAATTGTTGGAGTGGAAAAATCAACTATTTAAGATAAAAATCCACTTTTTATTTCAGGTTTCTCTGAGCCAGGACACACAAATTTTAGCTTTACCTTCTAGGGTTTGGCATCTCACATATCCTGGCAATTAGTTTGGCCTCTACAGTAAAATTCTGGGCCTGAGCTTGATTAAGAGAACATTTATGAATAACATCCTCAGAAAAATTAAGGCCATGGGCAGAACCAAGCCACAGTGTCAGTGAAGTAGGTATGCTCTATGGCTAAGCTGTTCCATAAAACAGAAGAACCAGGCAGCTCATAACTCTCTACATTGATTGCAGTCATCACTCTTCTTTCACAGCTTGCTAAGCCCAATTGGAAATTCCTGAAATTTTCATTTCACTTCTAAGTACATTTGCCAATTTCCATGGAAAACACCAGACATGGTGGTATATTTATGAATATGATGCTATTGACATGATGGATAAATTATGGTTTTACACAGGGAGAGAAAGTTAAATCTATTTAATCCTCCTTAAAAAAACCTGGAAATTAAAAAGGCTATTACACACAGACAGGTCCTTCAGACCTTGCTCCTACTGATATGACTAAGAAGACTATCAGTCTTTGGATTCTACCACTATTTGGATCTTTTAAAACTTTGATAGCTGTTTAGAGCAAATGTTTTTTTCAATTACCAGTGCTCTTTTTAATTCTTCATCAGTCTGACTACTGAGCTGGTTGCTTTGACTGAAGGCAGGTTGAACTGACTTGTACCTTAAGAAGGTGGCTTAGGGGAAAAAAAAAAAAGGCCCCAGAGTTCCATTTGGACACTTCCTGTGCTCTGCATCAGTCCTCAAATGAGCACAACTGTGCAGAGCATCGTAAGAGTGCTGATGCCCACCAAATACACATGCTTAGAAAGTCATATCCCTTTAATCCTTTGGTCAGAGGTGCTCTGAAAGAATTAAGAACAGATCTTGATAATGCTCTCCTGGCAACATAAAAAACACCTAGAAAGAAAAGCTGGTTGTGCAAAAAATGACACAATCTCTTCCAATGGGAGATGAGCTACATTACATAATACAAAATCAACACTGCACATTAAAGATGTGGTTCATATGACCTAAGTTTTGTCATTTTTGTGCTAGGAATATTATCTGGAGTTGTTATCTAGAGTCCTATGCTCACTGAAGAGAAATTGTCATTCTCAAGAGCTGCTTAGAATAGTAAGAGGCTAAAAGGGCTCTGGGATGTACATGTCTGTTTGTTGACACAGACATACGGTGTTTCATCCAAGCACCTAACTTTAAAAACTGATGATAAGATTCCTACCCTTACTAAGCAAAGTGGAATGTAGTGAGAGGTATCACAAAGTATCCCTATAACAAATTGCACAGACTAGGATTTAAACAGGTAGAGGTATTTTTGTCTGTTGCTCCAGTATCCCATGGAAAGGAAGGGTGGTATCTCAGTATGGTATTAAGCAGGAGGTGACAGATGTCTGTGAGGATACTCTACCGTTTAACATGCAGAGGGTTCATTTTCACAGTCAGAGAGACAAAAATCTCAGAGCCATTCATGAGGTTTTAAAACCTCACTCATACCTGAGCCTTGTATACCAGTACTGCTTCCCTTCTTCAAGCACTCCCTTTTAGACTTTGAAGGATGGTTCTCACAATAGAAGGGTCAAGTCCCTAGTTACTTCTCTCATTGTCCTGCAGTCACTTACACTAAGAGCAAGAGGTTATATTGCTCCAACAGGCATGTATACTCCTGTACTTGTCAGGAAGGCAAAACTTTCTGGAACGAATGGGGTTCCCAGCTTTCCAGTAAGCATCTAGTATGTGAGATGTGACTCAGCCCTGGTCTTGTGACTTTCTGACTCTCTAGTGGCCACCGAAGGAAAGCAAGTGGGATGATTTTTCTGTCCCAAATGGAAGAGTTGACAAAGCTAGGGAAGGCAGTACGGGTAGAGTGTGTCAGAAATAAAGGACATTTTCAAGCTGTCTAGAAGACAGACTTGATAAGGGGTCCTATCCACAGCTCATTACTAGACTGCCCAAGAGCATTTCAAAGGGAACAACACAACCCTTGTACACTGTAAAAGTGGTCAGGCAAAGTCTCAGGTACTGAATATTCCAGACTGTCATGAAATCATAATGTATGTTAAGGGGAAAGTTGAGTAAGTCTTGCTTGTTATTTTATTGTATACAACAGGGTAACAATACCCCTTTCCACACTGTGACATGGCTCTGGGCATCATATTAGAAATGTTGCAAACACAGAGAAAATGCTTGTGGTGGGTTGACCATGGCTGGTTGAGAGGTGCCCACCAACACCACTTTATCATTCTGTCTCCTCAGCTGGACAGGGGAGAGAAAATATAACAAAAAGCTTGTGGGTTAAGACAAGCGTGGGGAGAGATCATTCACCATTTATAGTCACAGGCAGAAAAGAACTCAACTTGGGGAAAAAATAATTTAATTTATTACCAGTGAAATCAGAATAGGATAATGAGAAATAAAATGAAATCTTTAAAACACCTTCCCCTCACTCCTCCCTTTTTCCTGGACTTAACTTTACTCCTGATATTCTCTACCTCCTCCCCTCCAGTGGTGCAAGCATACCATGGAATTGCTGGACAGTTCATTGGATGTTGAACTGTGGGAATGAATGGGGGTTGTCTGTTCATCACATGTTGTCTCTGACACTCCTTCCTTCTCAGGGGAGGGTTCCAGCCTAGGGTCCCTTCCATGGAAGACACTCCTCCATTAACTTCCCCAGCATGAGTCTTTCCCATGGTTTTGTAGTTCTTCACAAACTGCTCCACCATGAGTCCCTTCCATGTGTTGTAGTCCTTCAGAACAGACTGCTCCAGCATTGGTCCCCCATGGGGTCATGAGTCCTGCCAGCAAATCCTCTCCAGAATAAATTCCTCTTTCCATGGGTCCACAGGTCCCACCAGAAGCCTTCTCCAGTACAGATTACCCATGGGGTCACAGCGTCCCTTGGGAATCCACCTGCTCTGGAGCACTGTTCTCCTTGGACTGCAGGTGGATATCTGCTCTACTGTTAACTTCCATTAGCTGCAGAGGGACAGCCTGCCTTACCATGGTCTTCAAAGGATCACAGAATCACAGAATTTCTGAGGATGGAATACACCTCCAAGATCATCAAGTCCAGCCTATGAACCAACACTATGACATCAGCTAGACCATGTCACTAAGTGCCACAACCAATCTTTCCTTAAACACCTCCAGGGATGGTGACTCCATTCCAGTGTCTAATTGCCCTTTCCATGAGGAAGTGCTTCCTAAGATCCGACCTAAACCTCCCCTGGTGCAGCTTCAGGCCATGCCCTCTCATCCTGTCACTTGTTGCCTGGGAGAAGAGCCCAACCCCCAGCTGACTACAACTTCCTTTCAGGTAGCTGTAGAGAGTGATGAGGTCCCCCCTGAGTCTCCTCCAAACTGAAAACCCCAGCTCCCTCAGCCACTCCTCATAAGACTTTCCCTCCAGTCCCTTTCCCAGCCTCAACGCTCTCCTCTGGATCTGCTCCAGCACCTCCATATCCGTCTGGATGAGAGGGGCCCAGAACTGCACACAGCACTCAAGGTGAGGCCTCACCAGTGACAAGTACAGGGGGTGAATGACATCCCTAGACCTGATGGCCACACTATTCCTGATACAAACCAAGACACCATTGGCCTTCCGTGCCACCTGGGCACACTGCTGGCTCCTGTTCATCTGGTAATCAACCAGTACTCCCAGGTCCCTCTCTACCAGGCCGCTCTCCAGCCACTCAACTCCCAGTCTGCAGCACTGCAGGGGGCTACTATGGCCAAAGTGCAGGACCTTGCTCAACCTCATATTATTGGCCTCAGACCATCAGCTCAGCCTGTGCAGGTCCCTCTGCAGCATCTCCCGACCCTCCAGCAGATCGACACTCCCCCCCAACTTAGTGTGATCTGCAACTTTACTAACTGTACTCTTGATCCCCTCATCCAGGTCATCAATAAAGACGTTGAATAGAACTGGGCTCAGTACTGATCACTGGGGGACACCACTGCCCACCGGACATCAACTGGATGTGGAACCGTTCACAACCATTCTCTGTGCCTAGTCATCCTGCCAGTTTTTAACCCAGCGAAGGATGCACCTGTCCAAGCCATGGGCTGCCAGCTTTTCCAGGAGGATG
>JANHFX010019491.1:151946-185502 GCA_027560015.1 Chloroceryle amazona
CAGACTGGGAGGTGATCTGCTGGAGAGCAGCCCTGTGGAAAAGGACTTGGGAGTCCTGGTAGACAACAAGTTCTCCAAGGCCAATGGCATCCTGGGGTGCATTAAGAAGAGCGTGTCCAGCAGATCGAGGGAGATTCTGCTCCCCCTCTACTCTGCACTAGTGAGACCTCACCTGGAGTATTGTGTCCAGTTCTGGGCTCCCCAGTTCAAGAGAGACAGGGATCTGCTCGAGAGGGTCCAATGGAGGGCTACAGGGACGATGAAGGGACTGCAACAGCTGCCTTATGAGGAAAGGCTGAGACCCCTGGGGCTCTTTAGTCTGGAGAAGAGAAGACTGAGAGGGCATTTGATAAATATTCATAAATATCTGAGAGCTGAGTGTCAAGAGGAAAGGGACAGCCTCTTCTCACTCGTGCACTGTGATAGGACAAGGGGGAATGGATATAACCTGGAGCACAAGAGGTTCCACCTTAACATGAGGAGGAACTTCTTTACTGTAAGGGTCACAGAGAACTGGAACAGGCTCCCCAGAGAGGTTGTGGAGTCTCCTTCTCTGGAGATTTTTAAAAACCCACCTGGATGTGTTCCTCTGTGACCTGTGCTAGATTATATGATCCTGCTCTGGCAGGGGGAGTTGGACTTGAAGATTTCCAAGGTCCCTTCCAACCCCTAATACCCTGTGATACCTGTGATGGTGATTACCCTGAATGTTACAGTTCTCCCTTTTCAGAGCATCTGTGGTACTGTGGTACTGTATACTCTTCTCTCGTCCCTTGTTATTCACTTCTGTAAAATTAAGAAAATGTTTCTTTTTCACTAATTTTTCAAATCTGGAAAATATTTTATACCTTTGCTGAGGAAAAACTGATTATAGTTAAGACCACATGTGATATTTATACCAATTTCTGCATTATTAATTCCATGTGTCCTCAGGTTGCCCAGCTCTGTTGTCTAACAGCTAAACAGTACTCTCTCTTGCTTTGAGAAAAAAAAAAACAAAACACAACAAAACCCACAACAACAACAAAAAACCCTGAGCATTTCACATGTACTCATTTAAAAACAGAGCAAAGCAGATGGGATATTTGAATAGCCCTAACAATTACACTTCAGTGTCAGACCTTTTGGTTTGTCATTCATGGGGTGCACCCACAGCTTTGGTGTCCCAAACCATCGGCCTGCAGGCTCATACCAATCCATAAAGAATGCAAAACACTGCTTTTAAAATTTAATTTATGTTTCTTTGTTTGCAGGGAAACTTTTGTTTCCCTGCTTCAAGCAGAGTTCCATCCCTACAGCATGCTGCTTCTTCTCCAGAAGATAACATTATAGAAAAATTTGTATCCTACTAGTGTTAACCCATTCTCATTAAGGCAAAGTATCTTTTAAATAGTATCTCGGGAGTAGTTGGGGAGGTAAAAAGAGGTTTTGTCTTCTTCAAGACTCTTGAGGATTTATGAGCAAGGAATGGACATGTGAGCAATCTGGCCTATTTAGCAGAAGAAGCCTAAGCCTCAGTCAAGGACACTGGGAGGCAAAAAGAAGGGAGTAACTGAACGGAGCAGGCAACTCCCAAATGCTGAGAAGCACATGAGACACAAAAGACCGCTGTATGCCTCATACCACCGCTGTATACTGCTGTACGCTGCTGTACGCTTTCTGCTTGCTTGCTGCATAATAACCAGTTAAGAGTGGGCTTCCACTGCTTAGCCAATGATGATGTTTCAAGAAGCATAAACAGAGAGGGGATGACGATATAAACTGCACCCTGCAGCTAATAAAGTGGCATTCACCTGATCATATTGGTCTGCGTGTGATTGTCCGACATGTTCTCCCCCACAAGACCACTCCAATTTTCCTTCTTCAGGACCTCTCTAATTTACTAGGGTGATTTAAGGTGTCCTCAGCATATGGTTGAGTCTAAACTATATGTAATATAGGACTGGAAAACTGCACAATTAAAATTAAAATCTTTCTTCATTTTATCTCTTTTCCCTCTATATTTGTGGATTTTTTTGTGTTCTTTTCACCCTCAGCTAATTACATTATAGGCCGTTAAGGGATGGATGGGTGGAAGAGGATAGTTCATTAAAGGGCATTAATCCGGGTTCTGGAATTCCTTTCAAATTCTTTCTTTTCCATGAACTTCCGGTAAATCCTTGGTTGAGGCCTGTGACCCTAATTTCTCATATGTACATAAGTAATAAAATACTACTGAAAGCTACAGAAAACAGGATCCTGATTTTTGAGGGTATTCATCTCTTCACCTGAAAAACAGAAATAAAAGTACTTTCCTACCTTACAGGTTAGGAAATATGGTTTGTAGAAAATACATGAAAGATGGTGAAGATCTTGGAACCTCCAATTACGCAGAAATAGGGTCATATATTGCGCATCTGCATGAGGTATATGTATGTACATGTTAATGTATCTTTAGATAGGAAACCCAGAGGAATCTAAACCCATCTTCAATGATCACCTGGGCAGCCACCTCAGAAGACTCAGAGAAACTTAAATGAGCTTTACACAAGTGAGTAATTCCAGTTATAAGAATCTGAGGTGAAAACAAAACCCACTGAATCTGCAGAGATGACCTGTGCATCTGTGGATAACTCTACAGTTTTGATTCATTTACTTAAAGAATTCTGTAACAGGGTTCTTTTTCGGCTGTTTTCCTAAAGAAATAATGTTTCTGTGAACATAGGATCTGTCTATCCAACCTTCCTAACAACTTTTGAACTCACCAGTCTATTTCAAGTCAATCTGGCAGCAGGGTAGAAATGAAGACAAGCGTCTGTGAATTTTCATTAAAAGGAAGAGGGGAAGATTCAGATCAGTGCTCTCACTAAGAAAGAGGCAACTATAACTTAGTTCCTTATCCACCTGAAAGAGTAGCAACCAGCTGAGCAGGCAGGACATGTATTCCCTTGAAACATCTGGGATCACTGCTCCAGCCGAGTGCAGAGACCTATGACATGCTGCCGTGGAGGGGGGAAGTAGGGGAGATGCTGTGGATGTGATAGATGGTGGGAATGGGGAATATGGAAATAGGGACAGGACATGAATCTGTAGGACACCAGGCGTCCAGAGCTGTTTTCCTCCATTTTGTGTGTGCCTGTTGTTTTCTCTTGCATCAGTGCTACCAAAACCTCTTTCTGTGAAGGAAAGAGCAAGGAGAGAGAGAAGCATATCAGGTGCCAGTTTAAAACTTATTAAACAGGGAAGTGGAGCCAAGAGTGGTGCCTGTGGCACTGTAAGTCCTGGACAGAGAAAGCAGCTGCCCTGTAAGAATGTGAGTTAGAGGTCTGGTTGTGTGGGACTGGGAGAGAGGATACAGTGGCAAGCCTCCTATTTCGTTTGTGGGACTTAATAGCTCCACGGTCTATCTGGGGCCCAGTGAGAATCAGCCAATATTATCTATACACTACTCTTTTCCTCGGGGGTGAAGTAAGGACAAGATTTCAGTAAGACCTTACCATGTTTCCCAGCTCTTGCGGGTTTCAGTCAACCCCTTGTAGTTCATTGGAGGGGATTTTATTTGCTGCTGTTTGAATACTTAAGGAATATACTCTAAAATACCATTGTAATTTCAATTGGTTTCCCCCTTAGCCTGATTATATAAACCTTTGATTTTTGCCTTCCAAATACAAGGAAGTCCGTTAGACAGTGCGTAAGATTCACCCCCTCGGTCTCATTTGTAGCCGTAGGGAGAGTGGGGGAAAAAAAAGCTATTGTGCAAAATAATAAGAGGTCCTCAGTGAAATGTGGTGATGCATGTCATATTGTTGGAGGGAAGCAATAGGAGCCCTGGTCTGAAGCACATGAAAATCTTTGGAACCATTCGCGAGCCTCTTCTGCATCTTTTGTTCACGCAGGACCCTACAGTGGCTGCATCTGCACTGGAGCCTCTCCCGGCTTTGCAGGGTAGCTTGGCCAGGATATTTCTGAATACCCAACACTTCATGCCAGCTGTTTATGTAACTCTGTGAATAGAATCGTCCAGCTCCTCAACTGAGGCTCACTTGTGTCTAGTGTTAGCACGCTGCTGCAGCTTCACAATGCAATTGTGCCTATGCTTGCATTTGACAGGAGTGTGGCTGTTACAGTGTAGGTTGCTCACTGGCCTGATGGTGTCAATATTCTTGGGAGAAGGATGTACTTTTGCAGCATTGGGATTCACAAGTACATGTGTGCATTTCTAGCTGATTCCATGACTTTGTGCAGTTATACACAAGATGAAAATCTAACCCAAAAACACCACCTTTCCACCCTCATAGTAACACACAAAATATAACTTTTTTTTTTTTTTAGTTTTAGTTTTAGAAATAAATACTTCTCGGGATGACCTTTTTTTTTACAAAATAAAACAATTATTTTTACTTTATATTGAGATATTTATCTGTGGAAAGTGCAAGTGAAAGAGCTCTCCTAAATATATTCTTTTTCTTTTTTTTTTTAACACAAATAGTCTTGAATCAGCGAGAGGTCTCCTATGCCCAAACATGATTAAAACCCATAAAGGTTAAGTTTTTTTGAGCTGAGTGAATGTTATAAAAGCTGCTGTGAGTCAACAGCAATTTTACAGTCTTAATTTGTGTGGTCCTTGTTTGGCGAGTATTAGGCATAAAGTCATACTGGAGCACTGATGGGTTCACTCAGTAGGTGTGATTTATAGGTCTTCTTGCCTTGTGAGAATGAACTCACGTAGTGTATCAGGGTTGCCCTGCAAATGAAGCAATTAAATTTTGTTGTCTTTCTTCTAAAGGTGTACTGAGCGGGGGTAAGAGCAAACATGGGGGAATGTAAAATGAGGGGTGGAAGAGTGAGGTGATTAGATTCCATCTGTTGATGAATACTTGTAACACTTTTTCTGAAGTCCTTAATTGAATTCCATTTGCTGAATTCTAGTGCCACATCTAGAGGCAAACAGCATATCTTTACTTGCCAGTTCTATTTATATGCTTGTGAAGTACATCATTGTAATGAATACAGATGGGCAATAACTACAAAGTTATTGCATAATTTTTCAAAATTTTATGATTGCCTTTCCTACTTCCTCTTAGAATAATAGCTCCACTGTACAGCCTGCAGACCATTCACTGTATCTTTCATACATTTTATCACTTCATCAGATTTTAATTTATTTGGGACACACTAGAAGTGATAGGTAAACAATCTACAGAAAAAAACCCTGATTTATAAGACAAGGAAGACTTGAACCAGTATTAAGTTGTTTTGGAGATCACTTGGTGAATGCAAGTATATATAATTTTTCATCTTTCTGACTTGGTAGCAAGGGGCAGTGAGTGTGTGTGTGGGGAGGAAGTCAACTGAAAGCCACACACCTCCAGCTTTACAGAATATAGAACAGGTTTGTAATAGGATGTCTAGTCAGATGGAAAGTTTTTTTGAACAATTTTCGGGTTTAAACCTGCCTTAGGGAAACTTTGACACCTGTTATGAGAAATCCAACTCTCTTTCACAGAGATGAAGCATGCTTGGTTTTACACCCTGGTGCTAGCTGGAATAGTCTGGACTTGTGACTGTCAATTCTTCTTTCTCCCCACTCCAGTCCAATCTGTTCTAATTCCACTTCTGAAATAATCATAGAATCATGGAATGTTAGGGGTTAGAAGGAACCTCTGGAGAACATCGAGTCGGACCCCCCTGACAATGCAGGAACACCTAGGGCATGCCACACAGGAACAGATCTGGACAATTCTCTAGAAAAGGAGACTCCACAACCTCTTGAGCAGCCTGTTCCAGTGACATCTCATGGTGTCACAGGGCAAAACTGAAAAGAGACTGGCCCCTTCTACCTGAGACCCACCCTTCATATATTCATAAACATTAATAAGGTTCCCTCTCAGTCTTCTCTTTTCCAGACTAAACAGCCCCAGGGCTCTCAGCCTTTCCTCACAAGAGTGATGTTCCAATCCCTTAATCATCTTTGTAGCTCTCCACTGGACTCTACTATTTCCCTGTCCCTCTTGAACTGGGGACACCAGAACTGAACACAATACTCCAGATAAATGGATGTGGAGCATTTTTCACTAAGCTGTAATTGCGAGTAAACTTACTTCTATGAGCATGATCCATCTCCCATTTAAGTCAATGGAAGTCTTCGAGTTGATAAAATGAGTACTAGACATGCTGGTCTAAAAGAATTCCTAGAAGAATGGAGTTTCAATGCTGCCCACATTGAAGCTGATGGGAAAGAGAAATTGGAATTTCACCCTGGTGTGTATTCAACATCTGCTGTGTGGGATTGCTTCCCCTTGAAGGTGGAGCAAAGTACTTTTGAACCACATGCAGCTTTTTTTTCTTATTTTTTTTTTCCTTTTTTATTTTATGAAACCAAACCCAACTCAAGTCTGCAATCCTCAGGAGCACTAGTAATGAACTGTATGAATGGCAGTTGAGCTGGTCCTTGAACACCATTTTGGGACTGGTTTAAGATTACATACCTGACTCTCAAAACCAAAGACCCTAAATATTCAGAAATGTATTGAATCTTGGGTGCCCAGCTAGAGATCTGTCAGAGACACTTGATTTTCAGAAGGGTCCCTGCATCTAAAAGTCTTGACTTCTTAAATTACTTCATGGTACATAATAAAAAATATACCTCAGTTGTTTTTTGTAACAGAAACATCATTTCATTTATCATTTTTTTTATAGCACATCACACCAATGAATGCTTACACCATATAAATATGCTTTGGAGTTGAATTTCCATTCATATTTCTTTGGTTAATCTTTTTTAAACAAAACTATTAGGACTGATAACTGATTATGGTGGCAAAAGTGAGTCTGTAAGATGGTTTTGCCAGCACAGAGAACACCACATCCTCATCCAGCGATAATGGATTTTTGTTATTGTTGTCTGATTTTACTCAGACCTGGGATGGAAAAGACTGTTCCTCATTGGTTTTTTCTCCCCCACCTACACCAAATTTTGTTGTATTTCTTTTATTATCTACTACTATAATAATTTTGACCCTTGCTATCCACTATGAATAAAGGACATCTGTTGTGTTTAGTTCGCCTTTCCCTGAAGCATAAGTACTCCAACTTTGCTGGATGAATTGTCTCAAGAAACCACAAACACATACTCAGTACTGCGTCAGCAACTTCATAATACTATTGTGAATAGAGCTAATATGTTGGGGTTTTTAGTTTTTGGTTGGTTGGTTGGTTTGGTTTTTGTTTGTTTGTGGGGGTTTTTTTAAATTTTATTTTATTGTTGTTGTTTGATTGTTTTTTGTTTCTTTTTTTTTTTTTTCACTCTGATCAGCAATTTAAAGTTGGAAGAAGAACTGAAGCCAGCAGTTTCACAGTCTCTCAGTGGCCTCCTGTCTTCCAACTGGAATCTTTCAGAATTCAGCCAGAATCATACACAGAGTAGAAGGTAAATCTGCCTAACCTTCATCCCTGCTCCAAACACCAAAACCTGTATTATCAGCATTTCAAATCATAAGTTACCCTTTCACTTGCAGTCAACAATTTCCTTCACATGAGGTCACAGGCACTTTAGGTTCCCAATTTCCTCTGAAGATTTCACTCTTTTTTCCTCTTTCTATATTTTTTTAATACTTTGGCATTAGTCAGTTCTTTCACCATATGGAACCACTTCTACCTTCTTATCCCCTGTACACACTTTCCCACTCAACATGATGACATGTGACCACTCAACTCATAAACAGGAGTTAGGGAAACAGAGGTTAAACCACGGGCACCAAAAGTGGTTTTGAGAATGCAAATGTGGAAAAAGTGGGATAATCCACAAGCATGTGGTTTTTTACCATCTGCCTCATGCTCTGAATGTATAATCACATTCACTCAGAGTTTACAATTGAAGGGATACAATGTTTTTTTTTCCTGGTACATTTTGGCTTGAAAAGCATGCTTGCTTCCCTTCTGTGGTGAGATTACAGGTGCTACACGCTGCTATTATGGTTGATCTTTTTCAATAAATATCCCACACTGGCCAGGGTACTAAAGAGGCAACTTGGCTTGATCCTGATGGATTGCCTATAATCTTACATCTATCTTCTTCCTCCTGTAGCCCCATCTAGTGGCTCACTACATCTGTACGTCTGTCAGATCTCCAATATGCATACACATGTGAACAAGAAACATGCAAAACAAAGATATATGTGCAGATATACATGAAAGTAAATTCACATCTTCACCCACATGCAGATTTCAAACGATGTTTATTGTTACTTGGGCATTATTTAGGTGATTTGCAGCTTCCGTGCACAGGCAACAAACTTGCCATGCAGTGGTAGGGAGGGATATAGCTTAGGTAGCATAACTTATAAGGTATGTGGAAAATGCCATCCCTTGGGTGTATATAACTGTCCATACTGGGCACAGCTCCAGGCTGCTCGGGAAGTTCTGTTGCCATCTGGGGCTGCCTCAGAGATGGCCAATAAAGCTGGCAGCTCAGTTCAAATTTTCACATGCTTTCATCATACTCCACTAGATAACCCCATCTTTGACAAAGGGCTAATGAGGAAGGGATCTGCTGAGCCGAAATCTGTAGGTTTGGGGCTCAAGTCTGTCGCTGTCAGACTTCATCCAGGTCATTTCACTCTCTGTGTCTTAGTCTTTCATCTGAAGAAAACCGTGTTAATAATTTTTAATAATAAAATAATAATATTTAACTACCTCATGGCACTAATTTGACTAATTTGCAGCTTAATTAAGCAAAGCACTTTGAAATGCTCACTGGAAATAGGCAAAGGATAATTAACATCACGTATTTATGTAGTGAGCTTTCCCTGCCAGGCACAATCTTCCTAAAATTCCTAAAAATTACAATAACTATTTGCACTGCTCTAGGAAAAACAAAATGGTTTAGCCAGTATGTTTTCTGTGAGGAGACTTTGTGCTGCATGAATCAGATGGTTGAAACTTGAAAAGAGTGGCTGCCAAGACAAGAGACAGACATGTTCCTGAACGGGGGAATAGGGAAAGGAACAAATGCATAAAAGTTCATGCTTCCTCAGAGGTGTACGCATTGTACCTGGCAATCTTCATGAGACAACTACAGGGCTCTTGTTCACTCCTGTGCTTGACCAAAACTGGCCCCTGTTCTTCTGTAGTACTGCTTCTCATGGGTGAATGTGGGCATCAGCTAGACAGCAAAATCTTCAGCGCTGACTTGATTCTGTGAGAAATTTTTACCTCCCCTTCACTGTGCTTTCCAAATTTTGCTAAATACCGAATGATGGCTTCAAGACCAGGATAGAAAAAAAATCTTCATTGAATTACTCTTGCCATAGTGAAGCTTGTACCTTTGCCTGTGAAAAGTCACAGATTCGGATAGCTGGCACACCAAGATGCACTCACTGTTTATGCACAGCACAAGTGATGCAAGGGAGGAAGCAGCTCCCAACAGCAAATGAGGCAGCACATAAGAAAGCACAGACTACCTGGGAGTCTTTGCAGGCTCCTGATTTCCACATGGACCCATAGTGCTGGAGGGAAAGCCAAGTGTTCAATTTGTTCTAAATGATGAACAAATAATTTCCAGTAAGAAGATGCATATTCCTGGATAGGATTGAGAAAACTGAATTTTAGTTGTAAATTTTGAGCTGACCATGAAGAGGTCATGGTCACTTGCTCCAGAATGACTGATGTTTTCATAACACCCTGCTGATGCTTTGTCTTTATCGCTTTCTCTCCAGGTGAGACTGGGAGAAAACACTCTAGCAGTTCCTACAACATTTCCATGGTGTTATGAGTGAGAAATGGGAGGTTCAAAGCAAACAGGGGAATTTGATGCCTAAACAGAGCAGGATTTGCCTAGCTACTCTGTACAATAATAAACACTGAAGATTACTCTTGAGTCATATTATGAAATCCTGCCTTGTAATGGGGATAGAGGTTTAGCATAAATCATAACTGCAGTTCACCATTAGTCTGGATTCAGGAGCTCAGTTCCATAGGTCAGTCCTTGATTAACAGTAAATAGGGAAATAAGCCCAGTGAGCCCTCTGTGCATGCACTGATAATTTTGTGTGACCCTTTCAAAGAGATTGTGTCATTGAAGAAAAGCACACATTGAAAAGGCTGCTTAGAGGCTTTTGGATAAACTAGAGATATTTAATTACATTGATGATATTTGCTTATGCCAGCATCACTGACCTGCAACTTTCAGAAAATGTGAGTCAGCACTCTCTAAATAAGAAAATTAGTTTTTAAATCATGTCACTTCTAAAATTAAATAAAATAGCTTGAGTTTCTACTTTCCCTATCAATGATCTTCTGATTTTTAAGTTTTTAGATCTCCTTTCCAAGCCTTTCCTCTATAATCACACAGGTTGGAAAGGTTTTTTTGGTGAGTTTCTTTCAGGGTCAACTACAGCTATAAAAGTATCAAATCTAGAAAGACTCAAAACAGTACCAGTGAAGCTGTCAAAACTGTAACATCTGCCTGTTGTACCCCCCATTGCAGATCTCACATCTGCCTTTGATCCAGCACCCCTAGCCTTGGGTGGGAGCTCACAAGGGCAAGGCACTTCAGTGCAGGGACACAGGATTATGGGGCAGGATGGGAGCCCACGTTTCTGTCTCACCTCCCTGATCACTTACCTATTTATAAAGCATGAGGTCCCACCTCCCCCTGCAGCAGGTTATACCTTACTCCAGAATCAGCTTTGATGAGATCAAAGAAGCTGCCTGCAGAATAATTTATTAATCTGGGTAAGGCTTGAACAGATCTCAGGTTGCTTCTGTGCAAGTCAGTGCAAGTCAGACACTAAGGTCAGGCTTGTCCGTTTTTTTGACTGAAGCCTACTGCAATACAGAAGAGCCCTCTAATGTTGTTCATGAAATGGAAGGCCTTCATGCTCAAGCAGAGCTCCCGATAGCTGCAGGTGTATTTTTCTTGGGAAGCTAAATTGTTAGAGAAACAAAAGTTTTGGTTAGTTTAATTTGGCAAGACAAAAATGCCATTCTAGGGGAAGACTTTATTTTAAAAACTTTATTTTTCCCAAGTTAACTTAGATATTTTGTTGAAAAAAAAAGTTTTAAGGTTCAAAAGTTCATAAGTGATTTTGTGTTGTATTAAAAAAAACCCCAACCTAATAATTTCCCAGCTGGGCAGGACACTCCATAGATTAATTTGTTGTTACAGAGCATTTTAAACCCAAAAGTGACATTTCATTAGTTGTTGTGCTATAGTTGTAAATTTTTTTCTCTATAAATCAGTTGCCTAATATAAGAGTCTGTAGCCCTAAAACACAAGGAAAAGGGGACTGCTTGCTTCTAATGAAAATCCTGGCTTTGCTAGCAGAGATATGCAACATGTAATTATACTAGTAATTCTATTTATTTCCTTAATAGAACGAGGTCTAATGATTTTAATAGCTGACATTTCCTTACCTAATTAAGAAATATTCTTCACCATTGGAAGCCTGATCATGACATGAATGATTCTTCTCCAAAGCCAAGAATGTTCAGCCAACTTCAAGGTCACCTACTGGGTGACAGCTGGCACCTGAAACCAGAAGACAAAAATGGTATGTAATTTTATTGTGTGCCCAATGGGCAATGTGTTTGCAGGGTGTTTTTGATGGAGGAAAATACAGAAGTCACCATGGAGTAAAATATTAACCTGACTTTTTCTACACAGCCTAAGTTCTCAGAAGCAAAAAACCTGAAAGCTTGGAAGAAAGATGCAAGACCATAACACAAGTAACCATAATACAAATAACTCCAAACAAACCCCAAGACTTGGGATTCAGTAAATATTGCCCTATGTGATACATGTGCCTGCTAGGATGAGTGAAAATGTCATATTTGAGCTTGCTGCTTCTGGCCTGCAAATGGTCAGTTCCGGGGGCAGGTTCACAGCACAGAGATAGATTCATGCGAGCATCCCAGAATAAACCTGTGTATAACAATGTAGTGAAGAATTTGAAGGGCAGTTATGAGGAGTTTGGGGTAAGACTTCTGGCTCATTTCATGAATGGCAGGACACATCTGTGACTCCTCTGATCAAACCAGGCAAATGTTAGCAGAAGGGGTGAATGTCATCGGGTACACAGGAAGCTGTTTACTTGTGACTTGAGAGAGCCCAGATCTCTCTCACAGGGAGCCTTGACCTTCAGAAGGCAGCTGGGAGATATTACTGTGGGTGTTTTCTTAGTTTATATTTCCCCAGAGAATCATCATACACTCCAAGCAGCTACAGCCAGATTAGATGACGGGTCAGCCTTTTCAATTTCCACTGTACAGCAGGTGAAACAATACAAAAAGCATTGAGTAAGGAACATTAATCTGTATTCAAAGCTTTTTAATAGATTATAAATAAATATATCTACTTCATTCCCTTGAATTCTGCCTGCTTGTGTTTAGCTATGTGTTTTTAGTGGCAACACAATCTCCATGAACTGCAGGCCCAACAAAATCATGAGCTATTTTTAAAAAAATAAAAATAATCTGAGCTGAGATTTAAACTCGGGTGTGGTAGAACAGTGAGGGTGAAAAGTTTGATGGTGTATCAATAGGTGGCTGGGACCTTCTGGCAATCCCTTCACTTCCTCTTCAGTGAACACAAGATTTTCACAGAGGTGCATTTTTGCTCCCACATTTTTGCAGCTTCCCATTTTAACCCTAATTTATGCATTCCCCAGCAAGAAATCAATGTTACCTCTCATCCTCTGAACAAACTTCTTTCAGACACTTTGGCTGAATCAAACAGAATGCCACAGGATTTTAAATTTAAAATTTAAGTGCTCCCTTTAGTATGTTTAACTCCTTGTAGGAGAGGGGCTGGCAGGATAATTCCAAAGTAGTTTCTGGTCTGCCTGAAGCACAAGCCAGAGGAGACAGGAAGTATCCTGTACCCTCAGGAAGGCAGGAGGGGGAGAATAGTAGATAAGATGGAAAATGAAATTGTTACAGAAATTAAATAAAGCTAATACTTTCAGTGAAGAGATGGGATAGGGCAGGAAATAGAGGATAGAGGATCCAGGCAAGCTGTGCATCAGATGAGGAGAGAGAAATATGAATCATGAACCAAAGTTTTAAAAAAAGGGATTGCAAAGCATAGCTGGTTGGTCACCTTCATCCCCTGTTTTCACTGAATTCCATTTGGGTAAGGGGAAGAATGAATGTTGTAAGACCTGTACAGGACAGAATGAGTAGCAGAATGAAGTAGCCATTCACTGCCTTGCTTGTCGCGATTTAGGAACAGGTTTCATGACCAAGACTCCTGCCCTGTCTCCTTGAATATTATATTGGTGTGAAAAACTTTTTGCAAATAAGTATGTTTAGTAAAAATCTAAGTTTTGGTACTTTATTTCCTTGCTATGTATCTTCCCTCTCCTCTTTTTTACCCCTTTTTACTTCCATTTTTTTCTTGAGCCACAGTTGTGAGGATGTGGCCTCATATTTAGTCATGGCAAAGTACAAAACAGAAGCAGGAAGAATGATTGACGGAAGGAGTGAGAAAGGTAGAATTAAATGTTCATTTCCATTTCATTGTGGAGGGGAAGTATTTTTGTTTATGAAGCGTTTCTAATAAGTGTGGTATTTTTTAGTTGCTGGTGTTGTATTGGTGAAATCCAGTGCTGTTGATTAAAATACTGGTTATTTTTTGGTGAATTTGGTATCATTATCGCTTTAGAAAAACGACAAAAAAGTGATAGTGGTTCCAGGCAGCTATTTTTCGGGAATTCCCTGTAGCAGATTCTTTTTTTTTTTCTCAAAGCAGGAAACTCTAACAACTCTAGGTGAATGGGCCAAAGGAAAGCAGTGGTTTTGCACACTTCCCTAACATTCATGTGGCTTGGGCAGTTCCAGAGGCTTGGAAGTCTTTCTTGGGGACTCTGAAACTTGTATTTTCAGAGTACTCGACAGATATTTTGGAGAGATGACAATCACCTTTTTTCCTTAAAGTTCTTCATTCTAATTTTTCCATTTATACTTTTCCAGCCATCACATCTCACAGAAGGGTTGGGGATTTTCATTCACTGCTAAAGCTATCAGTCAAAATTGCAAAATTGCCAGGTTTCTTTTTTTTTTTTTTTTCTTTAGGTTATCTCTAAAGTTCATCTTTCCTACTCCAAGGCTCATGTCATTCAAACACTGTGTCCTTCTGAGCAGTGTTTCTGATACTAGCATCTTTTCTGATGCTAGCATCTCCCACAGCAATCAGGGCTTTTTTATCTCACTTTCAGTTTTCTTCTGATTTCTTGCCTTCCACATCTAATGGGACACCACTGTAATTTCTTTTCATACTCTTATGGCAGATAAGTGCTAACATACTTAAATCTGGGGTGAAGCAGCAAACACCAACAGCTTATTGCTGCCTTGGAGAGGAAGGTCCTGGACTAATAAGGCACATCAAAATGAACAGATACTCTTACTGAATTAATCTGAATGCTATTCCACCTTTCCCTCTCTTAATATAAAAAGTAACTTTTCCCCAGGTTCTCACCTCATTCCCACTGTCCTACAAGCAACGTATCTTTCATACAAAAATGATGATTTCAAGAAAATGTATTTTGAGAGCTAAATTTTCAAGGTTGTAAGCCAATTAAGAATGCCGCCAGGCTTTCTCTACATTTTCTTTATTAAGGTGTGGTGGCCTGAAAAGAACTGCTCTCACTTCAATTTAAGATCATCATGAGAAAAAAAGAATGCTGAGGACTGGGCCTCTGTGAACATGGGGTGTCAGGAGAGCTACAATGTCTGGCTATGATTTCCCCTTCACTTTGATTAACCCCTTTATTCATCAGGGCACTACACTTCTTGGGTAACTATCTCTTCCACTATCTCTTCCAATCATATCCCCAGTGTGCATTCTTAAAAGATGTTTTTGAAGTCAGAATCTTCTTATTTCTGTAATAAAAATAAGAACCATTTAGAAGTCTCAACACATGAAGATCTTCCAAAAAAGTGGTTAACACACCAAAATGATTAGCATTAGTTCTGTCACATTGCTTCATTCAACTGTACTTGTAGCTGGCACAGTGCTACATGTGCTACAGTGATCATGATTAGCACCCATTTTGACACAACAGTCAAATCTGTCTGGTAAGTGAACCCAGCTTTGTTGAATGTGCTAATCTCTGAAAGGACAGAGGATTGTCTAGAAGAGTGGAAAATCAAGGGTCGTCTTAAGACCAGATCACAAAAGTTGCATTTGTATTGCCCAAGGAAGGACTTACCCTCTCTTTGAAAATCATTCTAATGCAGATGTGTAGGAATACTTAATTCACATGTGGCATCTGTTGAAAATAAAAATTTATTTTGGCTGAACTGGCTGTATTAACAGATAGAGATCCTTCTTTGAACTAGATCTTAGTTCATAGCAGGCTGCTGCCTTGGGATTAATTTCAGAATTTCTGTTTGTTTTTAATATGGAGAAATTACTTGCAGCTGATTTTTTAACATCTTTGTATCCTTTAAACATGTAAGCTACTGAAAAGAGATGGGGAAGTCAGAAAAGACTGCAAATGACAGTAATTTTAGATTACAACAACTACAGCTTTTCAGTTTCAGTTTTAAAGAAGGGTTTTCCTGATCTTGCAGAAATTAATAGACATCTTGACAAGAGCTGGAGTTTCGTACATTTATTCTTGCCATGCTGTGTCTTCAGTAGACAATGCTTTCTTGCTTTGTGGCCATGACCACTGCTGCCTTCTCAGAAGTGTTACTGTGACAACGCACAGGCACATTTTCAGTCTTATGGCCTGCTGTCTTTTGCCATGATTCTTTTTTCCTAGGACATTTTTAGGCCTGTTGCACCATCTTTGCCTGGGTTTGTCCAGGAGGCAAAGTAAATTTTTGCAGAGGCAGCTCAGTGGCGAGCTATCTAGTGTTGCCATTGATTCCTGCTCTTTTATTCTGTTTTGAGAATGTCTGTTTCCAATGGCAAAATAGAAAACATAGTGGGTGTTATGTGAAGGTTATCAGGATAAAATAGCACAACAGAGGAGGGGAGCAGATCAGATCTCCTTTGTTGGCAGAATTCAGAGTAGGCAAGTTTCAGTGGTGGAGAGTATGGTGGTGCAGACACCTCCTCCCTCCAGGCCACACAGTGATGTCAACCCGTCATCATAGTGTTTTAATTACAGGGCACAGCTGAAAAAAGTCTGAGTCCAGAGAATTGTAGTGATTAGGCACTCTCTAACAGCATCTGAAACTCCTGATTGCCTAGAAAATGTACCAAAACTCCTCCTGCCTAGATCACAACTCACTCTGAAGAGTGCCAGTATTGCCTGACAAGAATAGTGTCCACAGTGAAAAAGTACTGACCAAAGTCAATCGTCTTGCGGCCCTATGAAAATCCCAAATGAGGCTCTTTGGAGCAATCCAGGATCTCATCAGTTTGTGTCACTGCATCTCCTTCTGAGTTTGGACGCTTCTCAGGCCTGACTCTGTCCTCTGGTAAAGCCAACAAAGGGAAAGACCATCCACTTATAAAAGCTGATGAAGGAAAACATAATTCACTATAATTAGATTTTGTAAAATCTGAAAAATCATTAGTAGCAAATTATAGTAAATGTACTATAATCTACAGAAAAGGAAATATCTTCATTATAGCTTAATGTCTATATCTGCATATATGTCTGTGTGTCTGCATGATTTGCTAAGAGAAATCTGTTGAATAGTTATTTAAATCACTGCATTGAATACAGTCCATTATTATCGACTGATTAAACATTTCTATGAAATCATACCACCTGATCATATAATTTAGTGTAATAGCATTAATGAATTTTAAAATGCTGCTACCTTAGAGTTATATAGGACCCATAATCCTCATGACTCAACAGGAGGACCTCCCTTACCCCTTTCACTTCCAATCTTCATGCAAAATCATTCCAGCCTGACCTCAAATTGATTTTGCTTCATATGTTTCTCTCACATAGTAAGTAATAGAGTAAACCTTGCAGTCAAACTTTGTTACATGCTTTTACAAGTTCATATTAGAAAACACTTTTGTTGGTATCTTTGATGATTATTCTTTAAACAACCTAAAACGCTCCTCTGGGACAAATTGGTGCAGTCAGTAGGATCCTAAAGCAGGATTCTGTGAAAAGTGATTTAAGTCCTTTAAACACTCATTCCACAACAGTGAGACTCACACAAGCTTTTAGACAATCAATCTCATGCAAATAGGACTGCATTTGCCCAATTACCTCTGTAGCACCTCTCACTTTCTGATGTAGCTTATTGCCTCATCTGTGACTTCCCTTCATCTTGAATATAGGATTGAAAAGCAAGAAAGGGGCCCCAAAGGGTGTTGCCAGTTGGTCATGCCTCCATTGAAAGTAACATTACTAACAGTCTCCAAATGCAACCCAGTAGTGTTACCTGTCACCATGTGAAGTTTCCCTATTCCTCCCCTTCCACACCTCCAAAGAAATCAATGCACATCACTGGATTAAAAAGAAACCCCATATTTTAAAGATGTGAGAATATCTTTGCATATTGGGAAAATACATTCTCATGGTCATTCTGTTTCTGTTCCTCAAAGCTACTGTCTTCCCAGAACATCTGCTATCATGCAAGCAAGATAAATTACTGCCATTAAGAAGAAATCTGTCTGCCTTTGCCCCACTAGAAGAAAGGGATTGTGGGTAGGCAGATGAAGTGGATAATGAAAGACACTTTTATGTCTTCACTCCCATGTACAATAGTCAAACAGAAGTTTTTCTTCTGTGATTCAAGTCAAAAATTTCAAAGTAGTTTATTATGCATTCCACTTCATTGTGGGATCTCTTCAGATCTGACAAACCAAGTGTATGTCATCATTTGGCTTTCTAGGCAAACCACAGCTTACTGTTTTTGAGAAGGTTTTGAGTGGGTGGTATTTACTACTAAGATTAATGTCCAGGGATGTTATTAAGAGAGTAGAGCTTTCTAGGGGTTCATTCTTTTGATTAAAATGTAATATTTCAACTACAGACCACAATTTATAATATCTCCTTAATCAGAGAGACCAGGATTTTAGTATTGTAACTGCAATTTGTCTAGCTAGAGCTCACTTAAAGTGTTAAGGAAAATTGATTTGTTCCGAATTTTCTGAGCTAGTTTTCTGGTACTGCATGTAGTCACTCTGAGCTCACTTCTCTGCTGCAAAATTTAGATAGAAGGACATCTTTAAGGATTTAATAGATTTGTCATGTCTGATAGTAAAATTTGACCTACACAGAAACAGCTTGCTGTTTCAGCCCATCACAGGGACTGGACCAAGTGATTTCACCCTGAAAGTATCTATCATACAGCACTATAGCATCCCTCAGAAGGAAAGACAACACGTGAAATGCAACAGAATCCAGGACAGGGGCTTTTTTATCAGCTTGCCACAGCCAAAGGAACATGAATGCAAAGACAACAGTCAACTGAATATTTCAATTGATAAGTGAACTCATATCCTTCTGAAAAACTATAGCTCTCATCTTCTAGACCTGTAGCCATCCCAAAACAGATTCTTGCCTCTTCTTAAACTCTTCTACTTCCTACGGATTTATGAACCATGTTTCTACTCTGCAATAGTTCCAAATAATTGAGATAAATCAGTTTCTTGCCCCAGATGAGCTGTCATGGATGGTTTTGACTGTAGAATTCAGAGGGATGAGCAAAGGTATAAAGCCACATTTTGGGATGCATGCTGCAAGGTTGAAATCTGAGAGTTAGGCTAATCTGTGACAATGTTGTCTGTCCTTTTTCAGGGTACATCTGCTGAGGGGACAGGAAAGTTAAAAGTATTTATGTGGAGAAGGATGAGAGAAGGGGAATATACTCAGGCTGTAATTTCAGACAATCATCTTGAAATGCAAAACTGAGATTAGGTCTTGATATAGAGCTGTCCTGCTTGTCCACTACTCCCGACTTGGCATCTTTCATCAATAACATATTAATACTACATTAAACTTAAAAACATATCAGAGAAGGAAACTGGATACTAGTGAAAAACAAGCCTTTCTGTTATACATAGTATTTAAATAGCACTGTATAGATAGGCAAGGTGAAGAACTCTGGGGAAGGTCAAGCTTCAGATGGTGTGGAAAGGATGGATTATGTTTTGCGGCTTTATATTCTTGGCTGCTCTGCTGCCCACAAGATCTAGATGGAGTCCAGAATTGCAGAGAAGTGTCTTATTTTAATTTGCATTTAAATTTAAATATGTAATGTGAGACATTTTTCATGGTCTTTTTCCCACTGAAAGAAATAACAGTGGCAAATATTCAACGTGTTCAAACAGGCGAAACAGTATCAACTCAGACTGAAAATCATAGTAATTAATATTTTTTTAAATCAAGCACAAAATGGGTAGAGGATCTAACAATTTGCTGTTCTATTCTCTAAATGCTGAATCCACTTCAATAACAGCTGGGGACAAGAACAGCCAACAACAACACAGCACTCCTATCATGATACCTTGTTATGTCCTTTTCTGGGATGAATCAAATGTTGATGACCAAATTATGACCCTTTCCACCTCCCTTCCTGAAAGTGTAGCAGTTTTGACAATAGACATCAGCTGAGGTTTAAAAAAATGTGAAGCACAGAATTATGCCTAAAGTATTTAAACACCTTCCATACTATCAAAGACATTGGTTCTTAAGCAGCTACTGGTGACCTCAAAGCTGTAAAGTATTGGACAGAAAAGGTCTACTAGGACTAAATAGACTAATCTAAAAGGACAAAATGACCTTAAAGATAAGATGACAGTAATGTATTGGTACAGGTTGAGTACTCTATGTCAGGTTCCTTCTCTTTGAGAACTTCAGGCTGCTGTCCTTAATCCTATCTTTGACTTTATTTACAGAGATGTAGTGGGTATTTTTTAAATAAGTAGTTTTTAACAACAGTAAAAAAAACAGTAATCTGTACAGGAGGTGCAGAGTCAAATTTTAATGTTTTTATGGTACAGAGAAAATATGGAGCACACCTGTTTATTTTCCAAAATCATGGTGTACTTGTGGTTTCTCCAGTTATATGTTCAATATTTCCTGAAGGAAAATGAGACAGAACATGTCACTGAGGTTCATATAATTTTGAATGAGCCACTGGGAGATGTTTCATTCTGTTCTCATAAGTGGGAAAGAAGTGATAATGAATGATCTGACAAAGATTTAGAAGTAGAGCTTAAAGAATCACTAAAAGATTTGTTTCAACAACTTTACAGTTTATTCAAGGCTTTCAGCCCTTCAGGTTCTGCAGAACTGAGTGTGATGGTTTATGGTAATGAACTTCCTTGTGAGGTTAGAATCAAATTCCACTATAGCCACTCCAGAAAAATCTTCAAACTTTCTTCTTCCTTCCACTTTCAAAAATAGGCTGGGCTAAGGAGCAAGGGAGTGGTAAAATGATATAACCCAAACTTTCCTGAAAGAGAAGGCGTATCAAATTTGGCTCAACGTTTTTCATTCTCCCATGTGTTCTATTCCAGTTAGTTATGAGAGCATCTGTCTTCAACCAGATAATGTAATCGTGCCTTTCAAAAAGTAGATCTAAGAAGTCATGTTGAAAACTCAGCATATGAGATAGAAAGTTTTTCAAAGAATTCAGGGGAGTGTGATTAAGGTCATGGGGCAAAATCTGGAATCCAGTGAAGTCACAGTCTCTTGACCTTTAACTTAAAGTTACACACTTCTGTCTGCCAACTTCATACAATTTCCTTTTACTTCAAACTTTCCCAGAACAAAATAAAGAAGAAATCTTCTCCCCAACCCAGGGAACTATCCAACAGAGGAAATACAACAACAACAGAATAGTGCTTAGTGTGTGGGTAGTGCAAAAACCAGAAGTTAGTTTAGGCTGGTCATTTCACTTTTGACCACTTCTAAGTCTGAACAAAACCAGCAATGATGCTGGCAAAATTTCATCACCCAGTGTCACGAGGTGAATTTCCATGAATACTAGTGATGTTTTGACTACAAAAGTTTTACTCATAAATCATGCATGGAATCATTCAAGGGTTTTTGGATTTGTTTATGATTAAATAGTTAATGATTTTTTCACCTCTAGCTGTTCTGTAACAGCCCTTCGGAATCCTGAAACTGAAATCCTTATAAAAATATATTTTTTTTTCAGTAGGTTTTACGTGTTAATATATAATTGAAGTGTTGCTCCAGAAATAGTGAGTTGTTCCCAGCTGACATGCTGTTCAAGGGCTGTTGTAACACTGTTCATCTGTGCTAGAGTGTGAAGATCAATTTGTTTTAGGGACTGGTTACATGTGCTGAGATACATGACACATTGGCTGGAACTGGTTTTAATTTAAAAATCATAACAGAGAAACCACTAATAACCTTTAAGCAATGCCTCAACTATTTAGAGTGCATAAAAAGAAATTACATAAAATTTGTAAACTACACAAAACACCACTAGAATGTCAGAATTTATTGCAGCTGTGGGACTAGAAGTCAACTAGTTGAACTGAAGGGACTTAAATTACCATGTTTTAATTAAGTTCAGATAAACTAATGAGTGAAAAAGCAGCAATCTGTGATGGCTGCCCAGTAGACTATCTGAAATTGGCACAATTACCTTAAGGACAGGCTTCTTTCTTAGCATGAATATCATTATTACAACTGATTTCACTGTCAAAAGAAGTTTGAAGAGAATATGCAAGATGACATCCTAGCTACAGTCTTACCATTGCAGGAAGATTCACTGCTCACAAAGGAGGTAAACTGGCCAGTAACATCCCTCATGATACAATTGAAAAATTTAATGCCTGATACCTTACCTCATCAACCAGATGCCCATCAATCCAGCTTCTTTATCGAGCACTTTCTTTAAATTTATTTAAAATAATTTCACACTTCCTATCCCTTTCACATGTCCTCCCTTTGAAAGTGGTGTATAGTTCTTTGCTTCACATGTCAGACAGATTGCTTCTTCAATACATCCAGAGATGCACAATGAAACTGATCTTATGTTACTTCAGTACAGTGAAAGGGATTAGAAGGAGCAGCAGAACTGGATTGAGCTACCATCATCTCCAGTTTTGCTGCAAAATAACATAATATCAAACCAACTTAGGAACATATAACAGACTCAAGAAACTTAAAATAGGCCATGGTCTTAAAGTAGTATAGTCTGCTGGAGTCAGAGGAGAAACATGGCATACAGCAGTGGGTCAGTCCTCTGGAGCATTATATGGAAAACTATGATGTATAGTTTCTGGAGGAGCTCACACAGAGATGAGAAGTTAATGTCTTTAGGGAAATTTTTGGACTGCTGAGCTATTTGACTCATTAAGTAAAAATCTCTGTCCCCCCTCCCCCCTTAGTCTCCTCTTCTACTCCACTCCACCATTTTCAAAATGGCATTCTAAACCACCTTCTAAAATGAAAGGTTCCCTCTGATTAAAACACAGCAGAAATGCACAAGATCCCTTCAGAATCAGAAGTACTGCAAAGTATTCCATGTTGCTGTTGCTCATTTTGTTTGCTTAGAAGGTGGTGCAAGCACTCGTTAGCTTTTTCTCAGGTGCAAACAGGAGGAAAATAACTATCAAGGGATCAAAATCTGATTAAGGATATAAAGTCATCCAGTCATCCCACACTAGGCTGACTCAGCCTGATCTGTAAAATCCATGAATGAGCTTAAGGAAGCCACAGACTTCACAACACCCTAGTCTAAAAGCCTTATTTAAAGAGAATGTTGTTTGGTTGTTTAAAACTGTTTCATCTTTTTTTCCTGTTCCCTCTTAAGTATGAATTTTAGAGCAGGTGAAGGCATTTCAGGATATATGCTTGTTTTAAAGGCCAGATCTAAAGGCATTTAGTCCCCTCATATATATTTGAATACTTTGCTTCCACTTGGAAATCACTATTCTACATCCAATGAGTGACAAACAAGTAAAAATATCAGCAGGACAATTTCAAGTGGCTTTTACATGCACAATTAAAACATTATATTGTTGGTTGTGTGTGTGTTTGATTGTCGATTTGTTTTGGGTTTTTTTGCTAAGGTAATCTTTGGTAGTCAGCTTCCTTTTCTCCTAATCTACTTGATGGACTATTTATCAACCTTATTACAGTGTCACTTCTATATGTCATTCTCTTACACTAATCGAAAGCAGATCAAGTGGGAAAGAAATTGCTCCACAGGGATGAGGTCTGTTGCTGTAAATGATATGTTGAACAAGAGTGGAATTCAATGCAAGAGACACTATGTTTGTTTACACATGTTGAACTGATGTCATTTATCTGCAGGACACATTTAATCTCTTTATTGTGGTCATTTATGGCCATAATCCCACGATGATCTGCAGAAAGTCTGTAAGTAGAGAGGCAATCCCACTGTTGCCACTATTGTCATTAAGTAACATAAAGCCAATCACTCACCATAGTACTGTGATGAACTGGGGCCTAGCAGCTTGAAAACAGAAGTCGGTCTATGAGCACTGACTGATGATGCCTAGTTTCTTATGAATACATATTCTGCATGTCCTATATCCTCACACTACAGTAACTCCAATCTTCTACACCACCCCAAAGAACTTTCCCAAATGTGACAAATTTGTTCCACCTCATCCAAGCCACTCACTCTCATGATACTTCTTCAGCCCTTATCGTTGGGACTTTCAGGGTTGTCTCAGGGTGTCTTCTTTCTTCCTACTCCCGAGATATCCATTTTCACAAGTAATAGTAGCTTACTGTCTTTGAGACCAGTATTCCTCTGTCAGGATTACTTGATGAATTCAGACTGTGGGTTCAGAGGTTCTTAGAAAGATGCAGATGGTCAAACATGAGCAAAGAAGTCAGCTTCCCTTAGAAAACCATGCTAGCTTCTACTCTTCAGCTAAAACTACAGCCTTCACTGTAGTTGTTCCATCAGAGCTGGCTTCAGAGCAAATTTTGTCATCTTATCAAATGCCTGTTTTGCAAGGCAGTTATTATTGATGGCAGCGCTTGAAATATGCAGTTGTTGTGAACAGCAATACTTTGAGTCAGAAGGATTTTAGGAAACCTATTTCCTCATTTTTAATTCATGGTGTGGACAAAAGCAAGGATCATCATGACCAAATGGGCACTGTCAGGGAACTGTAAAGAAAAAATCAATAAGGATAAACAAGCCAAATAAAAAGAAGTTAAACCAAGCATAAACAGAAAGACAACCTTGAAAAAAAAAATAAAAATTCTTTATATTGTGGTTTACCCCTTGGGGCCATTACTGGCCACCTGGCACTTGGACAGGTTTTAAATACTAATGTGAATATTAATAATAAGTAGGAGTTTAATGTATATAAACCCCAAATGTACATTTTCCTGATGGTTTGCATAAAACTCTCCACTGCACAATAACTACAATGGTAATGTTTTCAGCAGGCCCCTCTGGTGTCTAAATCAAAGATATTCTGTATAAACTTCCAGGTGGTATTGGGACTTTTATATATTTATCAACTAGTGTGTGACTTCAAGAGTGTAACAGCAGTTATGGGAAACTCCCAGTCACATCTGTGAACAAAAGTATGCAATTATACATAATCATATATGTCTAACTTAACATACATATTCAAACATAATATTCAGTGCTGCTGAAAGATATGCTGTGATCTATGAATTATTTACGTATGTTTTGCCATGCACTAACTGGTGCCAAACTGTTGAAGTTGTCTTCTTACATGCTAAGGCTTTAATTTTTCGGTAACTGCTCAGCTGTTAAATGCTTATCTTGCATTCAATTAAGTTCACTGGAAATTTGAATCGTTAATGCAGTTCATCAGTTTAATCCTTGAAAGCTGGATGCTCTGGAAGTGAAATCACTATGTTCTCACTTCTTTGCAAGGCTATGGTTTTATAAATCAGTTGCCTAGGATAACTGCAGATAAATAGGGACACATTGGGAGAGGAAAAGAACATGGCAACAAAAACATACTTTTTTGGTTGTCTGAAGTCATAGCTATTTCCTTGGGTAGGAGTAATAAACTCATCCAAGGTCATGTTGGGCATTTTGTCCAAGTAAGGAAAGACACAGCTCTCCATTCTCTTCCAGGAACAAAAGTAGAGAAAGTGTTAGTGAAGAGAAATTAGTAACACATCTGCTGAGGGAAAGAGGTTCTTCCTTAAACCTTAGAAGTACCATGTTCTGAAGCCTGGGAGGCATGACATTAGGCTTCTTTCAGTGAAAAGAAAGGGAACATATGTGAAGCTCAATAAAGCAAACGAAAGGGAAAGCAAGGGAGGATTTTCCCTCCTCCTGTTCAGGTGATTCTGTGTTATTTACTTCAGAATCCACGTAGATTTCTAGATACTTACAAACTCATTCCTAAATATTGACATCCTAGAGCATCTTTTCTATGACTAGTCCCAATATATAATGTTCTGAACTCTCCTAGATATCCTAACTATCCTAAATATAATACAAACTTTAAAGCTGTTAAAAATTTTAAAGCTTAACATTAACTTGGAAGGAAGCTGAACAAAATCCCTTGGATGCCAGAGGACCAATTTGTATAGTATTGTTTGAGGCTTTTATTTCTAGTACAATAGTGCTCACTCCACATTTCATTAATCCACAACACACCATTCTAAAGACTAGGCCAATTCCTTAGATGCCATTTTCCTAGCAGATGTCAGGCTATTGTCTGTGGAGGCCATGTCTTTTATTAATGACACAAATGATGCCTGACAAGCATCACAACAAATGTGTCTTCTCCTCCTCCTCTCTTCCATCCCTGAATTCTCACCAAGTGACTTTCTTGTACCAGTGAGAGTTCATGTCAGTCCTTGCACTGCAGCTGCCAAGAAGCCTGCAAATGGTGCTTGTGGTTTCTGTAACATGGACACTTGCCCCATAAGGTCTGGCCTGAGACCACTGGCTAATTCTGTGCTGGCCACTTGACAATAAAGCATAGCTATTCACTTTCCTGTCAAAGCATGTGCATGTGTGTGCCTCTGTCTGTATGTGAAAGGCCATATTTCTTCTTTTATTGGTCTCTTTTTCACCTGTTGCCAGATAAACATGGGATAAGAGTCTATTTCATGCCTGACATAATTTTGAATTTATTAACTTGCCATTCTTTTTACTCTTGATAGAATTTGACAGGAAAGAAGACAAGCACCTAAATTAACTAAGATCCCAACCAGCACCTAAACAGGCCAAGAATAACACAGAGATAAATTAGAGTTGAGGATGGCGATGGAGGGGGCGGGGAAGAGCATGAGAGAAGGGAAAAAAGTGAACTTTGGACTGGAGAAGTTTTAAAAAATAATTATCCAAAACATAACAACATGACAGAAGGCCGCCAGAAAAACCTCATCTATGCGAGGAGGGCAGTGCATATGCAGTGGGAAAAACCCAGATCCACATTTGCCTCTGGGACAACATGCATTTAAATGCAAGACAGCTTTGTAAATGGAAATGAATGTAATGACCTCAGCTCAGGTCGCAAGAGAGTAGAAGCCCACCAAGTTATGAAACTACTGTCAAATTAGGCATGTTTGGCAGCATGAGTGTTTGGGAGAGGCCCAAGGATGAGCAAATTCTGAGGAATTGATTTAATTTCAAAGGAGGGTGGTCTTTCCATTTCAGGGTCAGCAGCAGGACAGTGTAGTGGGTGTAGAGGTGGAAAGGGAAGCACAGAATTTGGCTGACTGTCATGACCTCTGGACATTTAACTTTCCATGTCTCAACACTCCCTAAATCTTCCCACACAAGTAAAGTCACCAAAAAAATGGATGGAGGAAAATCTTCCTAGGTGGAGAAAGGTACATAATAGATGTGTTATGACATTCCTCCTTGTCAGCTGCCCTGCCACAACAGATACCATTTATTCAAGTCTATAATACAAGGGTTTTTTTTGTTGTTCACAACTGAAGCCGTACTAGATAGTATGTTGAACTGGAAGTACTGGTTAGATTTCTAAAGAATAGTGAGTTATGTCTAGGGCAAGGGGGTGTGTGCACATACACATGTACTTGGAGCTATAATTTGTGTTTCAGATGCATCACATCTCCTTTAGTGTGATCTCTATGACTTCATCCTACTCTCCTTCATGGTAAGTCAAGGCAAAAGCAGTGAAGCAAGGCAAAATCACTTGCACAGCTATGATTATGTGGTGCATAAGCCTACATTTAAAGCAAAGAGAATGAAATGCTTGTCATGCAGCTCAGAAGCAAAATTCCTCAAAGCTCACAGAGGTTGGACAAACAGGTTCAAATTTGGGATGAAAAGAGTTCTTCAGAACTCTTCTCTTTGCTATACAAAATAAAAATCATTTGGTAGTGTGGCTAGTGAAGAGCAATACACTTTTAAAATGTAAAAATATGTGAAATAATAATTTTATATGTGAAATAAGAGGTGGAACTTTACTTTTATGAAGAATGAGAGAAAAATGTCCTGGCCAAGCTTGTGAGTTTGCATTTGCAGGAATCCTATAAAGTACTGCCACTTTAAATGTTTTCTCAGGAGAAGTAAATATTTAATGTTATACTTAAATATCCTAAGTAATTACCCATGTTTCTCTAAAAAGTGCCCCACAGGGTGTCTCAAGACTGTCTCTTTCTGATAGACAGTAGCTCTGCAGAGAGACACCTCATGCCGACATCCTGTTTCAGGATCTGCCAGTGAGATGAAGGGTGGAGCATGATTTCTACAGCAACAGCACGTCCAGCTGCAGATATACGTGCTAGCATGAGTTTAAGCAGAGGACACATAGGTAGGCAAAAACACCCTTGGTGATAAATTACATATGAAAAAAATAAGTGGCCTCCTTCCTGCGGATACTGTCAAACCTGCTTGGCCTGTGCCAGTGGCATATCGGGTATTTTGACATGCACAGAAGCAAAGAACTTACCAGTTGGACACGTGGTAGTTGGCCTTCATTACTTGCCAGACTGTGGAACTAGTCTTAAAGACTCTGTTTTGCTGTTTCAATGCTTCATGTCCCTTAAACTGTAAAAAGTGGTATCAGTATAAAGATAGAACTTGTAATAAATTAATAATTTTCCTAAAGAAGTATTCTGTTTTTCATTAACTGCTTTATTTATTTTTTTTACTATCTCTACAGAAATCTTTCCAAATTTGTTCAGTGTACTGAAGCCTAAGAGAGCCATCAATGTCACATGACACTGGAGCTGGAATCGTAGAAATTAATCCATATTAGAATATTTGATTGCTTTTCTTTTGGCTTTCCATTCCCCAAACATGGCTGTGCCTCAGAAATAGATTGCTAGTTTGTGTTACATGGTTATTTCCTGGTCCAAGCACAATGCTCACCATGCGTTCTCTTCTAATTCCTGAATGTGATTTTGAAAGAACCAAACAAATGATTGCCCCTCAAGATAATTCCTCTCAAGTTTTCTGCTAATCAAGATCAAAGCATGCTTGGGCAGGTCTTTGAGAGTTTAACTGGTGCGATGCAAGAAATGATGCAGTGCAGACAGAATCATTTAATGCATAAAATGAAGTATCCATTATTGAATATCTGAGTGTTAATTTTAGGATCTCTGTATAATCTAGGATATATATAAAGCAGCAGGTTTGGTGGATTTTGCTTTACTCTTTAATAGTAAAATTGTTTACGTATCCATCTGGGTATAGGGGAGGCACCAATAAATTACCTGCTCTTCGGCAGGTGCATGATCATATGTGAAAGATTAGAAACAATAGCTGATAATTCTTTGCCTATTGTATGGAAAACTTAAATGATGTTACCTCTATTGACTATATCTAGCCTCTGTTGTCTATATCTGGCTAAATAATTTTATGGAAATAAGACACATTGCACAACAGAGATATGTCCAACTTCTAAAACAAGAAGACTGTATAAATCACATGTGCTGCTTAACTTCTGGCCTAGATAACAGATAAGGAAACCTCACTGATTCATTGTGATCTTTCCTATTTACTTAATTTTTATTTCTAAGAAAGATTTTTAAAAAAACCCTGATTTAGGAGGTAGGACTGATATAGCCGTCGTTCTATCATGACATGTATGCCCATGAGTTTAAAGACAGTGAAAAGATAGAGAGATAACTGACTGGTACTCACCTTAGCCTGAATAAGAGCTGGAGTCCAATGGGCCAAACAGATGCTCATAGAGTGTTTGGCCATTCAGGCAATGCCAATGTCAAGTGTTGTATCGGGATAATCCATGCCAAATATAACAGCAACAAAGGTTTTCCTACAGCTGTTTGTTGGGAAACCTAAAATCCTGTTATTTTATTTTAAATTGTTTTAGTTATTGAGCCAAAGTGTTCTTGGCACAGTAGGAATAAGATGACATTCCTCTTGCCCTCCTTAAGTCTACCATCTGGATCTATTTATGTTTGGCATAAAGTTCCTAGGAAATGACTCAGTATGACTGGAGGTTGAATGTGCCCTCATGAAGAAGCCGAGGTAGACAGAAACAAGTGATAATGAATTTGACTGTTACTTTTTCTTCTTTCAGCAATTGATGTGTTAAAAAGTTTTGGGCAAAGTTCTATATTAAATTTGAATCTGTATCCTAGACTAAAGTGTTAGCTTTTCTATTTCTCACCTTGTTAAAACTTTTCTGCCTCACACTTGACAGTCACCTCAGCCAGGCCCTGAAAACTACTCATCACAAGATCAGGGCAGAGCACCAGCTATCTCAGTCATGGCTTCATCTCAAGTCTTCTCAGTTTCAAGCTACTGCCATCCAGTTTAATGCAGAACTTCTTCCCCATTGAACATATCTGTAGGAAAATATCTAGATCTCCTCCTCAACAATATTCACCTGCTTCAACTTCTCACATTGTCAAATGCTTATTCAACTGTGGAAAAAGTAAAGTCTCTGTATAATTTTAGTTTAAGTGTTTGTAAATATCTGAAAATTATGAAGAACCTGCCTGGCCAATGCTGCAGAATAAACAACTTGGGACTTAACACTTGATTGAAACTACTAAGGGGTAACTAAAACATTTGCTAGTTTCTCTTCTGCTTTTCCTAGCCATGGCTGACTGCAGTTCTGAGCTCAGGGCACAGTCTACTAACATAACAAATAGATGGGTCCCATAGACCTGTGTTAGAAGGCTACCAACAGCATTTCCCAGGTACTACAGGCATTAACTTACAACAGTTTTACTCCAGATGTTGATTTTTTCTTTTTCAGTATAGAAATGCAACAAGTGCAGCTTGGGACATGAAACACCATTCTCACATAACTGGTGAGGTAGAGCTAGAATTTTGCCCCAGATCATTCAGACAGCCTGTGTATTACCTAGATCTGAAACTTTCCATGACTTCTTTTGTTGCACCTGGAGCCAAGTATTTATAGTTGAAGGAGATTAACCCATGCAGAGGTCCACTTTGTAGTTCCACTGACTGACTCTTTACTTGCCTTTGGTCTAGTCTTCACATAGTCACGTTGTATTATTTGCAAAATACAATTAAAAATATTACTGTTCTGTGACATTGCGAAATAGAGGAGAAAACATGATGCAGATAAACCACCGTTTAGGCAGGAAGAATAAAGTATAATCCTTATATGCTTAAAATATGTGAATACAATAGCTCTTATGTGTGAAGGTCCAGGAAAGATAGCATAAACTCCAAAAGAGTTATAGAAAAAATCAATTACTGTATGTATGAATATGATAAAGTTTTAAATCTCATGGTAGAAATAAGGAATGCAGATAGGCTTCTGTCCCAGGAACCTCTGCACCACAAATTGATGGAGACATGGGAGAATATTCTGAGGATGTGTCACTGTATTTGTGCTATCATACTCTTCCTTAGGCATTCAGTTTGATTGCTGGTTGTGAGACAAGATACTGGGCCAGCTGGCTGAACTGCTGTGCCTGCTCAATGGTTCACTTAGATTTTAAACTAGAAACTTGATTTATTTTGATATTGCATACAGTAATGAACAGAGGGGTAGGCCCCACAGCAACCAAGATACTCAGTAGTATATGTTCATGAAATAGGACACACATGCTTCCTGCTTGTCCTCTGAGACCCTTATTGTGCTTGTCCAGAAGGGCTAAAGTAGGGATAGCAGTAGCCATAAGAGCACAGCCACCTAGCTGAACAGGGGCTGTGACACAGAGAGATGGATTACAGAATCCTTGGGCAAGCCTGGGGCAAGCAGAAGAGCAATAATGCAGGACACTTAGTCCATGTCTCTCATGCATGTTTGAAAACATCTAAATCACAGAATCTTTTTTGTGCTAGCCAGTGTTTTTCCACAGATGGATTGACAAGCAAATATACCATGTGTAAAGGCTGGATGATGAAGCAAAGCTGGATGATGTATCAATTGCACAACTACAGGACAGTACGTTGACTGTGAGAAAGAAAGAGGCCTTGAATCTCTCTGTCTGAGCACAGGTCTCCATAATTAGAATACAGGCTGTATAAGAAAGTCAGGCAATCTATGTAAACTTGCTTCATACTCTACATCTACTAATACTTTTGTCCAGAGCACTTTGTAAACGTCATTTTAGTGACTCGAATACTTTCCTTACTTCTCATCATTTTTTTCCAAGCTGAATTTAATCATATTACTCCACAGTGTAAACTATGTAATTTAATTCCTTTCTAGTGTTTATATTTTTCAAGCTTCTGTAGAGTCTTACCTTTTTCCCCGTTCCTCTAAATTATTACTAAGCCAGGCTGCAGACAAGTGGTTGGTTGAATCCCTAAAGCAAGTTATGACAGACATGCATAAAACAAATACACGTATACACACCCTCAACCGCCCAGAGCATAGACAGGATGCAGTCAAAGCTCAGCAATTACTGCTCCTTGCTGCTTCAGACTTTGACATATAATAACATGCTCTGACCTAGTTGGGAGTGTCCCATTAATCCTAGAAATTTTTTAGTCTGCACAAATTCAAGAAGCTGACACATCTCCAGACTCTATTAAAATTTGGAGGGAAAAAAAAAACTATAATAAAATACATATTTCAAAGTTTACTGGGACTGATTAATTCCTTGTGCAACCTCTGTCAGATCCATAAAGTATAACAGGGATGTATTTGATTCAGTGCTTTCTGAACAAGATTTTATAAATGTAGATAAACACACACATTTATATCTATATGTTCTCTTTTTTTTATTGTTGTTTTTTGTTTTTGTCAGATACATTGTCAGGAAAGAAGATGACTGGTTGGGGACTTCGGAGATTCCCTGTTTTCTTTCCCTTATCCTGCTAAATATTTTCTGCACAATGGTAGTCAATTCCTTTCAGGACAGGATTTTTTATGATATCCAGTCACATAAATATGCACAAACTGCCCAGAATATTTTTCAAGGGTGCCAATCTACCTAACTTTCAAAGCTGGACACTTCTGAAAGGTCCTATCCAAAATTCAGACTGCATCTCTTTTGTGGGTGTTCTCCTTTCTCCTAGATAGAAAATATGAATCATGAATAATTTCTTCAGAGTGCAGGGAGAATGATGCCTGGATTAAAAGACAAAGTTCACTGAGGCTTGAATCAAAAAATAAGCATCTTCTGATAATGGCTTAGGATGGAGGTATCTTGTATTAAGAGTGTTCTCTGCTGTACTGGGACCAGCACAGAGTGCTACATTCTACATTTATTTTTAGTTAATCTCCATACAATTATGCCAATGGGGTCATGTTTTTAACCAAAATTTTCTAATTTCTTCATCTGCCAGATAGTTCATGCAACAGGGAAGGCCACCAGTGAAAGTTAACAGTGATCCGATGCTCTGTAAAGGAAGAATAAAAATTGCACAGGGAATTGGTTCTGGTGATGTGTCTGTGGAAGGAGAAAGTATTTCTCACCATGGTTGTCCTTCCAGTTTGAACTGAAAATCCCTGTATCTAACCATTCCCTACTTGATCACTTGTCTATTTCTGGAACCATTCTCCTTCGTCTTTTCTTAGTCCTGTCCTTGTTGTAGCTGTTCTTGTTTAAATACAAACCCAGGTTCACCTCAGACTATTCATCCCCTGAGACAGATGGGCCTTGAATGAATTACAGCATTTTAAAATTGCTAGATTGTTACATTGACTTGTTTGGGCCTGCCTTGCTGGCTATAGTCCTCAGAAGTATTAACAAATCAAGAGGGAACATATCTTTGAGCTTTATCAGCAGAAGACCTTTTACTAAATAATATTCAGCTAAAATGTTTAAAGCATCTTCTAGATTTCAAGCAAATTCTCATATCAAACACAGATAAAGCATGGAAGTAACTGGAACAAAAGCTATCCCATGAAAAACTCTAAAATACTTTACAGAGAGCTGCCTACAAAGAAGCCTTCATATACATTTCACTTTCCTGCAAATACCTAGATGTCTTTGCTGTTTAATTTTCCCATAGCAGTACATCTTTTTCACAGCATCTGCGCACATACTCTTTTCAACAACTCAAGTAAGACCTGCACCAAAGGGAAGAAACAAAAAATGAGAATCAATATGCTCCAGTGACCTGTGAAAGTCTAGGTGAGAAAGAATTCTCTATCTGCTGTAACCACAGGCTTGTAGGCATCCTAAAGGATGTTTCTGGTAAATATGGTACTGTTAAGTTTTATCAGAGAAAAGAAAAGAAAGGAAAAGAAAGGAAAAGAAAAGAAAAGAAAAGAAAAGAAAAGAAAAGAAAAGAAAAGAAAAGAAAAGAAAAGAAAAGA